>JAVQJL010050723.1:0-39324 GCA_036024295.1 Nannoperca obscura
ACCGGAAATGACACAATACGTTCACCTCAGCACGTCAGCACCAACAGCAAGCCAGTGATCAGTCAGTTCGATCCATAGACATGCAAGCCAAGCTTGCGGCTCTGTGAGTCTGTGTTTAGGCACAGTGGTGCTTCGAGCTAAATGCTAATGTCACCGTGGCAATGTGTGCTCACAATGACATTGCTAACATGCTGATGCCAAGCAGGTATAATGTTTACCATGTTCCCCATGTTAGGTTAGTGTGTGCTAATAATTGCTAATTAGCACTAAGTGGCTGAGGTTAGCGGGAATGCCATTCGTTTTTTTAAGAAACGAAACTCCTTTTTGTGAGTTCTGCTTAAAGTCAGAATGATGATAGTTGATAAGAGAGGATATGAGGCGAGTAGAAGAACTCAAACAAGCTCTCTGCAGTTCAGTTACACAATCAGTTGGCAGTAAGGCCACAGCTTCGCAGAAACACAACCAGCCACAGTTCAACTCAAACACTCCAACCTCCTTTTAAGCAACAGCAGTCACTCCCACTGCAACAGATGCTGTAAGTGTAAGCAAACATTTCATCAGCGTTTCTTCTTACACTGGCAGGTGTGGATCACATGCACTCGGCCAAAGATTATATTGATAATTATTCTAAAAGCCACCAGACTTTGGCAAGTGAGCTGGACTGTTTTTAGCTACAACAGACGAGCAAAAGAAAATAGTCCTTACATCTAGAGTCTGCTCACCCTAATTTCACAAAGTCTTATCTTTTCAGATTACAGGAAGTGAAACTCCCCGTCTTCAGTCTGTGTCACCTTTCTTTTCTTATCTAGCGTCCCAGTTCTACCGAAGAGGAGTAGTGAGAGATGAGTCAGCTTTATGTGAAAAAAAACACTAAATGACCACAAAATTATAGACATAATTAGTCCACTCTTTGTGTACTCAAATTCCTCTGCTATGACAAGAGAAGACATTTCCTCTAAACCGGACTATTTTCCCAAAGCGGAAAGGTTGTCAGTGGTTACACAGTAAAGGCAACCTTTGCTTTATGTTTCATTGGTGTGACTTTTCTACATCCTATATTCCTTGATCAAAGTCATCTAGTGAAATCCAAAAGACTGTGTTTAGAAATGAGTTTAGGTAAAAATTGATTGGAGGATAATGTTGGAGGCTAGCATTAGGAAGTTAACTCCACCCACTGCTGCGAGTATAGAGATGATATCATATTTTCAGATGAGGCTGTGACTGTATGGCGTAGTCTTTCTATAGGGGAAGGGGAATCGCCATCGTGGTTTGTAGATATGGAGCCCAAAGGAAACAAGAGGTCACCCAGGCAGCAGAAATGTGTCCCAAAGAATCTTACTCTCTGGCTTTGATCCAATACTTAGAAAACGCATCCTTCCCTTGTTTCCACCCTCAAGATTATATCACCGACTCTAGCGAGAGCAACAAAAGAACCAAAAAGCTGTCACAAATTCACATCTGATTAACGACGCACATAAACAGCCGGGGGAGACTTGACTTCATAGGGCCTTACTGCCACACATCCAAGGATTATGTACAGAAACCTTAGGAGGGAGAATATGTACTCGTTCTATACCGTCCCTTGTCCACCGTCCTTGTGTATTACTCTCTACAGACAGCAGCAAAATCGCAGAGGAAACAGGAAAGGCCTGAGCAGCTTGGTGTCGAGACGGATATCCTCTTTTGGAGGCGTTCCCCCTCCTCCCTCACTTAACTCTCCCTCTCCCTCTATCTCTTTTTAACGTTTGTCACCTCAACCCATCTTGCTCTTGGTGTGGCATTAGCGTTTTGGCCGAGCTCGGGAGCGCACCAAAGACTTCTGTTCTTCTGTAGTTTTTTTGGGTCATCACATCTGAGTGAACTATGTGTTGGCATGGCGACGAGGAGGATGAGGACAGCTCGGAGGTGAAGTGTTGCTGGCTTGTTTGTTTGATTTGTGTGTTCCTGTAATAGTGGGGTGAGTGGCTGTGATTTCTAATGATTACCGCTCTCTCTCCTGCTGTGTTCCTGATTGCGTGTGTGTCTGGCTTGGTGAGTGTCCAGATCTCACTCTGTAGCAAACTAGCTCTGCAAGAAGGGATTATTATTCTTTCTTTTTTTTTTTTTTTTTTAAGACACAGGAAGTGAGTAAAAACTTAAGCTGGACCCGGTTGTTTACTGTTACTAAAGTGTTTACTAGTGTTTTTTCATTTAAGTTCATCGCATTTCTCACCCAGTAGAGAAGGAGCGGTTCATGAGACAAGAGGCCAATGGTCATGGGACAGATTTGTTATTCACTTTGATGTTTTTATTAAGTATTGAGTTTCAGCCCATTTGGCAGGCAGATAATCCTGAAAATGGAACTTTAGTATCCCTAAAGCTCTTCTTGTAAGCAGGTTGGACGTTGGAGATTTGTTTTGAAATCAACACTGGCTGAACAAGATTTTCGGCATTCCTCACTGCTCCTCCTTCATCTTTCTTCCCATCCTCTTGCTTCCTTTTCCACCATTTTCATTTTTACCCTACTCCCCACTATCCTCTCCCTCTCTATCTCTTTCCTCCCATTACTGGCTTATCCTACTAACCATCTTCTTCTTCTTCTTCTTCTTCTTCTTCTTCTTCTTCTTCATCTTCTGTCTCTCACACGTCTTGCCAGGCTGATTATGTTGTATGTCTTTAAGCTTTTAATTATGATGACAACAAGTTTATTTTGATCACAACCACATTGCCTAACTTCTTCATCCCTTGTCCTCCTCCCTGTTTTTCCCTTCCCTGCTTTCCTTCTCTGTTTACCCCTTCCAGAGTGACCCAGATGGGCTGTCGGTTCTGGAGCAGCTCGGTCTGGACCAGAACACGGATTTCTCCGACTCCAGTGTGCAGCAGCTTCTGGACGAGCAGCGTGAAAGGATCCGCAGAGAGATTCGTAAGGAGCTGAAAATAAAGGAGGGAGCTGAGAACCTGCGCAGGGCGACGACCGACAAGAGGAACGCACAGCAGGTTGGGCTGCAGTTACGCTTTCTTCCTCTCAAAGACCTTCATCCAACAGGACTGGTTGCAGTCCAAAAGCCCCCAGATATTTTGTTTTGTCTTATCAGTGGAATTTCTTATTTTTGAAATAGAGAGACACTTTACAAGCATCTTTCATTAACAGAACATCAGTAAGAAGGCAGGATTAAAATGCTACTGTCACAGAATGATGATTTTTAAGTTGGAAAGTCACTGAATTTCACATTAGTACAACTGCAGGAAACCAGTTTAATGACTGCTGGAACAGTCACATACCAGCTCACCGGAACTGGGTAGATTTGCTGGTATGTTAAGTTCTTATCCTGTTTGCCCTCACAGAAAAGTGGGACTTTTTTAAAGCCCCATGTGACCAATGTTTTGACCTTTTTTGTTTACTCAGTAATAGGCTCACTGAGCACACATATCTACATTGTGAGGCAGGACAGGAATGCAACGCAGGCTGACACATTTGCTTCCCGGAGCTGCCCAGTACGGCTGCTGGGCACCAGTTGCTAGAAGAGAGCAGCAATACTCGAGCAGTAGGCGGGTTTACTGCTATGTTCACAAGCAATTGAATAGACAGTGAGCACATCCGACCCTGTTAGATACAGGAGTCGGACAAAATGCAGCAAACAAAGGAAAAGGATCGCCACTGTGATGTCATTACCAAACTCTATTTTCAAACTAACAACAACAATATGTGCCCAAAAATGTGTTTTTATTTTTATTGGGTTGAAACTTTTCAACAAGAGTTCACTTTGTTTTCTTCAGGTTGACAAGTTTGTTCAGGCTCCTTGCCTGCTTCGGCCTGCAGAATGGGATTATGTCTAAATCACAGGAATTAAACAGGATTAAGACAGAAAGTCAACATCAAAATAGGAAACATTATAGCAACACCTTAAGAATTAACCAGATTTACTGGTGTATAAAGTACAGTACTGAAGGATAAATGTCTTGTAGAACTGGATCAAAGTTGAAAGCCTGCTCTGTAGTTTCTCATGACATGCTTGTGTGTGTTGATGTTTATGTCCACGTTGTCCAAAGTTTCATACACAAAAGATAAGATGCAGAATTGTACAACCAGAAATGATAATTAAAAAATGTTTGTATTTGTCCTTGCCTACAGGTGGACAATCAGCTGCGGTCTTCTAACCGCAGGCTGGACAGCCTGCACGCTCAGCTGCAAGAACTTGATGCTCACATTGTGGTGAAAGGAGGAGAGGAGAATAAAGGTATGGGTGTGAAAAACAGTTACCCCTGTTGCCAAATCTGCATTGTTCTTTGGTTCCTTTTGTCTCTGATATAACCAAGAAAGTTTGAGATTAGTGAGCAGGACTGCTCTGTGGTAACATTCAGTTAACAGGATTTTTGCACCAGTTGGTAAAGTAGCTTGATTTGGCAGGAATTAAACTCACCAGATTCCATTATTTTATCAATTGTGTCGTAGGGAAAGATTCGTGCGTGTCTCTATGGTAGTGAGTCTAATCCAAACACATAAAACAGGACTTAATTTTAGTTTCTGGCAAAGTCAGAGTCATCAGTATAGTACATATGTTTATGATTTTTAACTGAATGAGACTTTCTCTGATTGAACATGACGATTGTATAATGTTGGTAATGAATCATGGCAGATAATAAGCATACACATATTTGTTCAATAACTTCACTATAAACTTAATTTTATTGTGAAGTTAGATTATTTCTAACACATTCTTTTTAAATGAAGTCCACGACGTTTGAGCAGTAAAAAAAATAATATTTCCTGATGGTTCATCTTCCCTTATACCACCTGGGTGGGACACCATTTGAAGAAGTGTTGCTGCAAACCGTCTGTCTGTGTTGCCGGCTGGCACATGCTGTACTGGATCTGTAATCGTATTGACAACAGTGTCAAAGTCATCAGATCTGTTCCCATAATCCAGGATATTAACCCCATATGTGCTGCTACAGTGCGACCACATTATTTCCCATTACATGAAATTCCCCAGACAGAATTTTCTCTTGTGAACCCCCATCTTGTTGCTTTTTATATGATCTCCAACCTTCTCCTTCCCTCCACAGATGAGTGTCCTCAGTCTCCCGGGGCCGAGAGTCGTACGTCAGCCCACAAGGAACGCATTTCTGCCCTGGAGAGACAGCTCAACATCGAGCTCAAAGTCAAACAGGGAGTTGAAAACATGATTCCCATCTACGCCAATGGATCCACCAAGGTACGGGACGTTGGCTTAATCCGTGGTTGAGAGAATGTGATCATCATCTATGCCAAAACATCAACAAGGCGGTGGAGAAGTGTGTTAATAAAGACACGCATGCACATAATGAGCACAGGGCAGTGTAAATAGCATTTCTTTAGTAATCTGCTGACTCTAGATGATGTCTAAATGTGTAGGACATGTGACACACATTCCCATACGCACACACGTCATCGCTTAATTACTTCTGTTTCACCTTGCCTCTCATACCTCCACTTCCCTTTCTGTTTCACATCCTTAAAATACCTTAAAATACAAATGAAATGCCCATATGAATCAGTTAACAGACAGGAAACAGGATAAAGGATTCCTCTCTGTTGCTCAAAGTTTTCTCGTATTATAATATTTACCTTCCTGCTTCCCATCTTTTCATTTGCTCCCTGTCTCGTCTCTGTTCCAATCAGGATAAGAAGATGCTGCAGACGGCCCAGCAGATGCTGCAGGACAGTAAGACCAAAATTGACATCATCCGCATGCAGATCCGCAAGGCTGTGCAGGCCACCGAGCACAACGATGACATGCAGGGTGAGTCTGATTGGCTGGCTAAGTTAGTGAAGTATAGCTGACACTTGATGTGGTACCAGTAATGCTAAACACACGCGTAGTTCCAAATGTCAGCAAAATTCAGGGTTCGTACAAAGTCTTGACAGTTTGAAAATGCTTCCTTTTAACCGTTATGTTTTCAAGGTTAAGAATATGCTTGACTTCAAATATACTCCTTGAAAAATGCTAACCTAATCTTGTGTTTTATCATCTGCACAATTACTCGTGTAAACCAAATTTCTTTCAAAGTTTGAAATGAAACGATCCTCTCCTGTGATTTATAGTAACTATTTAGATGTGATTATAAAGGCTTCGTTTATGTTTTGTTTAGGTACCTTGAAAGTACTTGAAAAGTGCTGTGACTTTACTCTTAAAAAGCTGTTCGACCTGAACCCTTAAAATAGTTTTTGACCAATGAATCAATAAGGGTTACTCACCTCGGTGGCGCTCGCTAGTCAATTTAGGTGATATTTAGTTGCAGTGTGAAAGGTTAGCACTCTTGGATTTACGTATCTCAAAGAGTAGCATCAGATGCAGGTAACCAAGGTAACAGCCAGTTTTAAAACTCTTTTAAAGACTTATTTTCTAAAAGTGCCATATAAATAAAGTTTAGTATTTTAATTATTATTATTATTATCTACAGAAAAATGAGTCATGATTTTGACAAACATGCTTACTTATTTCTAGCCTTAACATTTTTTGTTCACCCGTCAGAGGAAATTGAGCTAAACTGTTAATTTCAGACAGTGCCTGTGTTGACAGATACTCTCAAGTATTATACTGTGGTTTATGACAGTTGGTCAGCTGGCACTGACAGGATGCTTTTGGCTGGATCTTTTTTCTTCGTTTGATCTGCAGTCATGCTTTCTTTCTCTCTGGATGTTAGTTTGTCACGAGCAGCAGCAGCTGCAGACAGCAGACACACAGCAGCATAAATGGATCAATAAAGAGCCGGAACACTGTTTTCACATCTCCCCGCCTTAGTTTTGTGAGGAGGAAGATGAAGAGGACAGTTAGGATTGATACACAGTGTGGGTGTGTGGGGGGTGGATACAAAGCCTGTGAAATGGCGCACCTGGCGCAATAACACAATTCATTTAAATTCACACACAGATGCAGATGCAACAAAAGGACCAGTAGATGAAAAATCTCACAAACACAAACGGTATTATGGTGTGGAGAGAAAAAGAAAGAAACACTGTCTGGGAAAGTGATTGCATGTATAAAAAGTCCTCAAGTGTGGTCATTATTTGTTGTAGCAGAGTGATCAATGCCATTTCAGGGCAGGTGAATGAGTTTTGTGCAGGGCAGTGAGTGCAGTGGACCATTATGGCCCCTCTGCTGGGAAAACAGGGCAATTTATATGAGGTGGATGGTTTGCTTAAATGCAGCAGGGGAGAGTGATGGGAAGTAAAAAACAGACTTTAGAGATGGTGTATTCCCTTTGGGGCCATCAATTCCTTTCTGCTCATGTCAGACTGGGGCAGCCGATGACCCATTAAGAAAGTGGGAGTCTTTTAAGGCAAAGAAGACGATGGCCATTTGGATGGAAGGATTATTTAAGGGCCTCACTGTATCCCTTTATGTCCTCTATGTGAAAAACCTACTGGCTTTTTATGATGCTTTAATGATCTGAAGTTCCTTCCACTGCTGTAATGTGATTAAAAATAGTATTATCGATGTTAATGACCAACCAGACTCAGTAGCAAACTCCTCATTTCTGCTCGAAGCCAGCGGCTCCAGGTTACATTAGCTGCTTCTAGCATAACACACCTGAACCTCTGACTGAACTGTCGGTGATCAAGCTGCATTGTGGGTAATGTAGGCACCAGGTTGTGACGAGCAAGAAGACAGCGTAGTATGACAGTGTTAAACGAGTGCAATGCTAAATCTGTGGAGTACTTTTAATAATGTTTAGTTCTTCAAAATCTTATACAAATACATAAAGAGGATGGGCCTTTCTACACTTTATCTATAGATTAGTGCCTGTAATGGCAACCTCATTACAACTCAATAACCTTATTCACTTTAACACTTACAAATTATTCTTCTGTGCTGGTGATGGTCTCTGGATCTTTCTTGGTTATTCTGTCTCTCTCCTTTTTAAACCACACACACACACACACACACACAGGGGTTGTGTGTTTAGTGTACACAGACAGTCTCCAGGCACCACACCCGGTGGAGGGGTCATCTAGCAGGGTCTGGGCTCCAGCAGAACACCTTATTAGGAGATAAAAGCATGCACATCCATCTCCACCCCTACCTCCCTCTTTGCCTTTCTTTTTCCTCGTCTCTCATGCAGCGTTTTGAACAGCTCATGAGTCATAAAAATCATTTTCAACCACTCCTCTGTGTCCTTGTGCTGTTCCTTTAACCTGATCTGGCATTTGAAAGTCAAATGCACCTTTTTTTGAGTGCTATTTATCCGATTGTCCATTTCCTTATCTCACGCCTCTCCTCTCCCCATATCTGTGTGCTCCATGTGTTTGTTACCCACAGTGAGAGGCTGCTTCTGCCATTAAGCCAACCACTTGGCTGTAATTGTGCTTCACGGGGGCCTACCATGTCTGTTTTTCTAAGTGAGGGAGCTCGAGTATGTTTAAAAAAAAAAAAGTTTATTTGACTGATAGCATTTCACCAAATTTTCTGCTTTAATCTTGTTACCGTTACCAAGTCTGTCAATTTAAGGAGTGAAACAACCAAGTGTCAGTGGTTTTATCATTTCCATTGGTTGCATTTCAAAATGGCTGTTAGTCTGCAGCGGAGAGCAACTGGAAATATGATGTTGATGATCATGATTTGTCAGAAGTGATTTATATAATTTCTATTTAAGCATCTTTAAGCAGGTCTTAATTAAATTAATTATTTTAATTAAATGGGGGCAGGTTTTTACCTGTTAACTTTATTACATTATGATCAAATAGGTGTCTTTTTTCCCAGCATAACAAGCAACAAAAAAGGCAAGAGGTTCATGCTATAATATTATTATTACATCATATCTTTTCCATTCCAGTCACCTATCTTTTTAGGGGTAGCTGTAACAGGAAACATTCAAAATATTTCATAGTGGGCAACAAGCTATTTTTACTATAGAATCCTATTAAATCTACAGTATTTGAGATATTACTCATTTGTTTTCTCTGTCTCTTAAATGTGTTACTTCATGCCAATGTATTTTACTTTAAATCTCAAATAAAAACATGTAGCACAGGAACATGTAGCTTTTAAAGATGGGAATGAGAAAGCCATTTGGAAATAATAAAGTTGTTTACTGGGGAACACTCAGGCTGCTCACCTCCCTCCAGGCAGTGCTAATGTTTTCTTTGTCTGACTCTTGTGTAATGCACAACATGCATTAAGGCATTAACCTAACTTTGTATGCCCAGGGGAGTTCCCTATAACACAATGCTGCCAAAACAAAAGACGCAGTCTGAACGTGCACCTGCCGTGGTCAAACTATAGAATATAACCGAATGAAAGGTGCAGGTGTGGCATTAAAGCCTCAGTTGCATTGCGTAAAGTCGTCTACTGCGATGCACACCAATGTATTTTGTCCATCCCAACGCTGCAGGTAACCAGGACCTCTGTGGGGTGGAGCTGCGTATCGAGGAGCTGAGGCATCACTACAGGGTGGAGCACGCTGTTGCTGAGGGGGCCAAAAATGTGCTCAGGCTCCTGGGGGCCAACAAGGTCCAGGACAAGAAAGCCCTGTCTGAGGTTAGACTGGACTCTCTCTCTCTCTCGCTCTCGCTCTCGTAAAACTTTGATTATGCTGTCTCTGACGCAGGTTAACTCCTATAATGCTTTGTTCCGTTTCCAGCCTTTATGCGTCAGTTTTTACAGCATCATGATGTCATAAAGTGTCTGAATGTGATACGTTTTCTTTTTATGGGTCCAACATAGACAGAAGATACTAAAAGCAATGTAGCACCACAAAGTCGGATATTTCACAGAGCGGCTTCAATTGCTGCATTCAACATAAGAGTCACATTTGAGTCACATCTTCACAACAGCAGCTGCAAAATCACATGATCAATACTAATGATTCTCTGGTTCATTCATCATCATGTGTTGAGATTTCTGGCTTTTTAAACAAATGTTCTTATTTGTGCAGATTTGAAACATTACTCACACAGACACACACCCCATTGTGTTCAGTCTTGAAGAATGGTGTAACAAGCAAATAATGAAAACTTTCAGTATATTTTGGTATAAAGAGCCTCTTTACATTGTTACACCAAAGCTATTATGTGGCTAAAATATAATGGGAGGAATGGATTGGATGGAGAGGGTATAGTTTCCTTAATGTCCATCCAACAATTTAAGCAGTCACCCAGTGGATGGAAATGTGTAATAAAGCTGCTCTGTCGATGCTCTGTAGGCGCAGTCTAGTCTGAGCGAGGCGTCTCAGCGCTTAGACCTGCTGAGAGACTCTCTGGACCAGCGTCTGGCAGAGCTGCCGGAGGATCATCCCAAGGCCAGCGTCATCAAAGAAGAGCTCGTCCTGGCCTCCTCCCCTGCCTTCAGCTCTCGCCATGGCGCCCCCTACCTCCACAACCAGTACAGCACCCTCAGCAAGCCGTCACCTCTCACTGGTACGTAAAATAAAACAAAGCAATGCAGGCTTACACCATGCAAAGTCTTCATAGATGCACAGTCACAAGCCTAAATCCTAGGGATTCAAGGATTTGATTCAGGAAATGATCAATGAAATAACGGCAGTATATTGACAATAAACATAAACAATAAAAGAGCATTAGCAGTTGGCCGAATGGCCAAGTCTGATGAGACATCTTGTCGTTTTCAATCATGGTTCTATGCACTTTATGTAAAGCTCTTATTTGGAAGTCGCTTTGGATAAAAGCGTCTGCTTAATGCCTGAATGTAATGTTATGTAAGATTAATCTAATCTACAATAGGCACAAATGCTCATTTTTCATACTGCAACATGTAAAGCGCTTTAGTCCATGGTTTAGATGAGCACAAGAGTGTAGATTGAAGACATTGGTGTTGACAAATTAACACACTGCCACCATGGAAACAAAAAAAAGTGTCATTGATTTGATTATTAATCCAGGAAGAACGATGAGGCTTTCTCTCCTATTTGAAATGAAACAACAAAAATCTAATTAAATTATACTTCAAAATCAAGTCTTGCTGTAAATGTTATTACATCCAGGTTATAATATAATATGGATAATACAGACATGGTATCTACACAGTGGTACGTGTTTATTCATACAGTGACTTTGCATGAAATCCGTGATTCATGGGCTTTTGTACCAAAGCCATGCATTTGGTATTAACAACACTGCCAGTATATCACAGTGACAAAACACTGCAGCGTAAACACATCATTTTAACCTCAAAGGATGAATATGTTGGGTCTTTTTTGTGGCAGTGTGGTTATCCTGTGTTGAAACATGAAAAACATCTACCCCTTTGATTGATTCAATTCATCTTTTTTTACGCACAACTCTGTACAGGAGAGGAACTTGTCATTGCCCATATACACACATTTAATTACCTTGACATTTTCTTTCATTCCTTATATTCCTCAATATGTTTCATACGGTCACCATTAAATATATATGTAATAGGAATTATAATGTGTTTTCAATGATCCCATATGATCGTGTATAATTGCTGTTCATTGATTTCCAGGCCACCGATGCTTATTGCTGTTTATGTCCAACCAATTATAGATATTTGTAGAAGATGCTTTTTAAAGTGGACATAATCCTTATAGATCATTTTATAAACACATTTCTGTTATTGTGTTCAGACATTTTAGTCTTGAAATATTTATCTGTCCTGTGTTTTGGCCTTTTGGTTTCTTGTACCTGATTTTAGTTTTCTTCTGTTTTCAGGTACCTTACAGGTGCAGCTGCTGGGCTGTGTGGGGCTGTTGGAGGTGGTCCCAGGTCGCAATAAAGGCACAGCCGTCATGCTTCCCTGCTACAGCCCCGGAGACACCAGGTCCTTCATGAGGGGCAGCAAGGGACTGTACGGACGGAGCGGCTCAGTCAGCGGGAAGACGCCCAGCAAAACAGAAGAGCTCTCCTGTAAGTGTGTGTGCGTGTGTGTGTGTGTGTGTGCTAATGAATACTTGTATACAGGGTTCGTACAAAGTCTTGAATGTTTGTAAAATGCTTAATTTTAACCGTTATGTTTTCATAGTAGTTTCATAGCATAGAAAATGCTTGATTTTCAGCATAATCTGGTGTTTCATCTAGAGTCACGACGATCCCGTCATCATATTTGTTTGTTGTCTCCTGGCATTTAGTATAGTAACAATTTAGATGCGATGATAAAGGCTTGAAATTCAAATGGTTTAAAAATAAACAACTTCACATTGTGCTCTTTTGTGTACTTCATTAGGTTTAAAATAATGTATATGCATTTTTTTTCATCACCAGGTTGGTGAGGTTAGCTACTGTAGGTCACACATAGCGGCACGGCTACGTCAGCAAATTTAGCTGAATTACCTCAATACCCTGAGTAGGCAATTCACAACCACCTTTTTTTAAGACCTTGCACTTTCTACAGTGTCTCCATGGAAATTAATGACACTCATTAATCAATACTTGAATTGTATTATTGTAGCGTGAACATACAGTCGCTTTCATTTTTATAGTGGTCAAGGCTAAAGTGCCAGGTACTGTATACAGGACTGTCCTATGAAGTAGATCAAATTTGCTGATTGTGTGTGTTTTGTGTTTGTGCAGCTGAGGTCAGTGCGGTGCTGAAGCTGGATAACACAGTGGTTGGCCAGACGGCTTGGAGGACTGTGGGAGAACAGGCTTGGGATCAGACCTTCACTGTGGAGCTGGAAAGGGTCGGTACACACACACCCACACACACACACACACACACACACACACAAATGCACAAAGTGTATTTAAGTGCCTTTTTAGTAAAGTAAAAGTGTGTGTTATTTAGTCGAGGGAGATGGAGATTGCTGTTTACTGGAAGGACCACCGCTCTTTGTGTGCTGTCAAGTACCTGAAGTTGGAGGAGTTCCTGGACAACCAGAAACACAGAGTTCAGCTGGAGCTGGAGCCTCAGGGCCTGCTGCTGGCCGAGGTACGTGCACGCGCGCACGCACGCACACACACACACACACACACACACACACACAAGAACATGAATTGACACACAACAACAAAAAATGGGGAAAGGAACAGCCTCACACAAAGGTGTGGACACAGATGTCCTCGCATACATGACACCTGTCTATGAACGAGCTATAAATACACACACAGATATTCAAATGTGTGCATTTACACCTGCCCCCCCCCCCACACACACACACACACACAAGCTGTCACATGCACCTGTGCTGAAAAACACTTTGCTTTGATATATCATACTTGAAAGGTTCAATCGTCCCAGTATGATGTCTGAAAATAAAATATGAGTGTGTAGTTTCTATGTTTTCATGTTTCGTGTGTATGTGTGTTTTTTCCAGGTAACCTTCTTCAACCCGGTTATTGAGCGAGTTCCTCGCCTCCAGAGGCAGAAGAAGGTCTTTTCTAAGCAGCAAGGTAAGGGAAAAAAAGAGCGGGGAGGAAACAAATAAAAAATATGCTGATCCTGGAGATACTCTCGAGTCTTAGTACAGTTTACATGGATAACTTTTTGAAATGAACAAATGACAGTTTTGCTAAAATAAATGTTGCTGTTACTCGATACACTACTTTCATCTAGACAATACCACCATCTAGTGGTAAGTAAATAATCCTTTCTCTTCATTATGATGATGGCTTTATTTATGAAGCACTTATCTGAACAAGATAGAAAGTACTTCACTTAAACAAGATGTACAACAGAGATATTAAAATCAGGAAAAAAACACAAAGGAGAAATTAATCCAATTCATCCAAAGCCACTTAGATGACTGATGGGAAGGACTAGTCCCTCTTTTTCTGGTGATCCCGGAAGTTTTGGAATATCATTTAACTTCATAAGTGTATCCCTTGGGAAGTCTGTGAATATCAGGGAGAGATTTTAAACTGTAATTTACATCCCTACAATCTCCCTCATGTGTTGTTTTTTACCCATAACAATCGTGACCCTTTAAGATTTCTGTTATATGAAAAACAATGTGAACCATTGAAGGAACACACATTTTAGGTTAAATAAAGAGTTTTTAATTGGTCAGGAGGCTGAGGATGGGATCTGATCCTGGACAGCAAATATCTACAAAAGAAGATGTGATAATTGACATTTCAAACAGAAAATGGTGATCTGCATGTATTAGTGACTCTAGATGTGTTTATCTATGTTTCCAGGCAAGGCATTCCTGCGGGCTCGTCAGATGAACGTGGATATCGGGACGTGGGTGAGGCTGCTTCGAAACGCTATTCCAACTGTCAACAACTCAGGAACCTACAGTCCCAATGCACACAGCCTGACACTCAACTCCGGGTGAGACACACACACACACACACACACAGTTTGATTGCTCTCAGTCAGATTTTTCTATCAAACATCTTCACATCAAGCAGCCTTCCTTTCACCTTTTTCCTTGTGTTTCCTGGCATTATATGAAGCATGTGATGCTTTCTCCGCCCCACGTCTAACAACCCTTTTGTGTTTGTCTCTGTTCATTTGTCCGTCTGCATCAACGCCGTTGGTCTGTTTGTTCGTCTCCGTGTGAACTTTCCAGGGAGGTCTCAGTGGAGAAGCTGAGTCTGGACAGCGACTCTCCGATAAGAGGCGATTACAAGAGAGACACGGACACACACACCCCGGTGAGACAGACAGAGAGAGAGGGGAAGCCCGGGAAATGGGGGATGGGTGTGTGTGTGGGTCTACTGTAGTAAATCCTCTCTGGTAGCTGTGGGAAGAAGGGAATCTCTCTATTGAATATGAAAACAAATCCCAGGCCCGGTTCCAGGAGTAAAGACTCACTCAATTCTGCATCAAACACTAAGATATGGGATAAATTAACACATGACGTTTTGCCACTTGACTTAGTAAAGAATGTAATAATGCAATAATAATTACAATTCAGTATCAAGTTTGGACTTTATTTCAAAGACGGACAAATTGAGAACACTGAAGAAAAAAAAATGTGTTTATGTCAACATCTGTTTTGTAATTACAACTACAACAACAACGAAAGCTCAGCATTATCTGACTTGGCACTTAACAATGCCAAAGTGCCTGGAAACAAAACAAATATGGAAGCCTAATGTCTCCAAAACCGGTTGTTTATCCATTAATTATATTGTAGTTTTATAATGTCGGTGCTTAGCATCTTTAACCCCTCACACATCCAATTTGCAATGATACAGCTCTCTTCAGTTGTCTGACGTGAAGGCTTACAAGTCATAAACACAGGAATCTTCCCATCTCCACAGTCCATCCCATATGACCTGAATGCAGCATAAGAGCTACTGAAACATCCACCCATTCAGTCCACACCCACTTTCCCCTCAATTTAGTTATTTATTGATTAATTTATTTTATTTCCATCTCCCATCATAGCTTTAAGCCCCATAGAGAATTCAGAAAGCTCGTACTGACAAGGGGACCTTGATCGATCATTATACACTACTACAGTTAAGCTAATATGATCACAACATATAAAAAGCAGGCGATTTCTGGTATTTGGACAAAAAAGAACAAAAAGTGAGTCCTGCTCGCTGGAAAGATGTTTGTATGTCAAACTGTTATGTGTCCATCTGTCATGAAATCCCGTGTCGATCATTGTGTGTCCTCTTACCTCTCTGTCTCTGCATGTCTCTTGGTGTCTTTTCCTTTGTGTCTCTCTCTCCTTTCGTGTCCCCCGTCAGGACCGACTGCCTGTCATCGAGCCCTTCTCCCCCCCAGACCTCACCCCCGAGTGCCATGTCCGAACCCCGTCTGTTAGCAGGTACACGCACGTAAACACTGTTTTATAATAGGGCTTTTATACCGAAGACATTTTGACAGGAGGAAAAGCACAGGTCTAATAATACAATTAATTATAGCTAAATTCCATTTAGCTGGGTTTTTTAGCATTAGGATGTTACATTTGAAAATACAGAGTGCTCTACCAACGCTCACAGTAGCTGTGTTATTTTTGGAATCCACTATAAATGCTTCTACTGACTGTGTATATCCGTCTCTCCAGTAAGCAGAGGAAAGGTCCTCTGTCTCTCCAGGACTTCAGGCTGATCGCTGTGTTGGGCAGGGGACACTTTGGGAAGGTACAGTTTGGTGATTGGTCGGTTTGTTTGTTTTTTGTTTTCTTTTAATGAATAAAGCTTTTAACTCGGAATACACAAAAAAACAAAACAGATCAGTAATAACACAAAGAACAAAGGAGGGGATATCTTGATTTAATATGCTGAACGTGCACAAATCTAGGCACTTACTGGGAAACGAAACACAAAAAGGCTTTGACTTACAGTGTGTCCCTCAGGCGGCATCAAGAGGTTTATGCCGACATATTTATAGAAATAAGGGGAAAAAAACAAGTAACGTGATAATTACGCTACAACCAGAAGACCATACATACAAAACAAAGTGTAAAAAGCCTTTTTGGTTTCTTTATGACATCAGGTGCCTGTGTTTGTTTTAGTTCAGTTCACGTTTTTTTTGTCAGACTATTAGAAAACATACAAGATAACCAAAATACAATACATACATTATTCAAAATAATTAATAGAAATTAACAATAACATTGCCACTTTTTATAAGAGACGGTTATACCATTGCTTCCACATAGTTGACTGGTGTCATACGGCACTTAACCTAAGATTTGTCAGCAGGATGATGATTTCGTCATTCAGTCAACAAAAAAATGTGTACATGAGATTTCTCAACAGAGCCTGGAAGGTGTTGACATCTGCATTGCAGAACAGATCGCTTGCGCTACACCATCTTTTGTTTGTAAATTGACCATGGTAGTGTTTTCACTTTTCTGCATTTAATTGCTCCCTTACTTTTTCTTTGTGAAACGTCACAAGCAAAATTACAGGAGCTTTAGAAAACCCTTGTTTCATACATAATGATTCTGTTCGTTCAACTTGCAGGTTTAAATCATGCAGTTCAGACCCTGTTGTTTAATCTGTTTGCTTTTTGTGCATTTTTAAGAGTGAAACAAACTGACTTGTTGTGTCTGTCCCTAGGTGTTGTTGTCAGAATACAAGAAGACGGGCACAATGTACGCCATCAAAGCCCTGAAGAAAGGAGATATCGTAGCTCGAGATGAGGTGGAAAGGTGTGTGTTGATGTGTTCATTACTTCCTGTGTTTGTGTGATTGGTTTCTTATGGACCTCTGAGCTCCAATGCTACTTTTCACTTGAATCACTAATTACATTATTACAGTTCATCTATGGGTGTCTTGTTGGCCAAAATAAATCTAATTATGTGTAAATGTCTCTCATTTTTCCCTCCAATTTATTTTCACTTCTCTCCTCAATCCTTAATTTTTCTCTCATTTTCTGCATCCTCTGGTCTTTCTCCACTTTCCACCTCTTCCTTCACATCCCTATACTTCTCGTCTGTCCCTCTCTCCTTCTTCTCTTGTTCACTTTATTTTGCCTCTCCTCCTTTCCACCTTTTCTCTCCCTCCTCCCGCAGTCTAATGTGCGAGAAGCGCATCTTTGAGGTCGTGAACATGTCGCACCATCCCTTCCTGGTCAACCTGTTTGCATGCTTCCAGACTGCGGAGCATGTGTGTTTTGTTATGGAGTACACAGCAGGAGGCGACCTGATGATGCACATCCACACAGACGTCTTCAAAGAGCCACGAGCCGTGTACGTAACGTCTGCATAACGTGTGTTTGAGACAGAGAAAATGCTAAATAGACTTGTTATTTGTTTGTGTGATGAGTGAGTCTATAAACACGTTGCATATACAAGTCTGTTAAGTTCTGATGGTAGGGGAAGTTAGTTAAATCATTTTCAGGGCTTGTAAGGTTTGTGAATTACTTTAAATCTCAAAGACTTTTTATTTTAAAAATGCACATTTTAAGCTTTAATGTAGCAATAAGTCCCACTCTTATGGTCATTTTAGAGGCAGTAGTTGAAGGATAGACTCACATTTTTTTCAATTCTATCTTAAAACAATACTTACATGCCCGTATGGATATTGTTCCTTTTGTCACCTGTGAAAAAGGTCTATTTATTTATTTTATAAGTGGTGGAAAGTTGTCTTTCTGTGCAAAAATGAATTACAAAGTAAAACCAAAACTAACACAGTTTCCAGCGGTACAATTCAGACAATTCAAGCTTTGTTAGTGTCCGTCCTCTGCAACTTAGCAAGGAAACGCTGTCCCGGAAAAACAAACTGTACATTTGGTGCTAAAAAGACTTTCACTTCAGCTTAACCTTAGAATATATTTTTACACAGAACAAAGACTGTGTATTTTGTCACTTACATTGGAACTGCTTTAGGAAGGGATCTCGTCACAGCCGGTATGAACAGGACGTACAATTACAGCCAAAACCTGTTTTAATGTACATGTGGGAATGTGAGTGTTGTTTTAAGACATACTCTAACCGTAATAACTTAAATACAGAGGTATTTTATTGAAGTTACTAATTATACTAACAGGTGTTTCTACAGAACGATGTGATAACCTCTCACAGATAAATCTCATTAAAGGTCTTGCACAGACCCCCACATAGACCCCTGCTCAGGTTGACGTTGGGTGGAGCAATGCTGGGATTTACATGAGGCTACTGGACTCCGTGTACAAATAACAATGACAGGAGAGTCAACAAAGCTCAGTCTGTACACACCCACACAGTCCTGGAGAAGAGGTCTAATCACTTGAAATACATGAACTCCTCTGTGTGGGTTTACAATGAGTGTGCAGGGCCATTAAGGAAATAAAGTGTGGAAAAGTAGACTGTAAAGTGTCATTTTATAACATGGTTGTGGTATCGAGATCCAACAGAGAAATGATCTGTTGATTCATTTTCATTAACATTCATTAAACAACAAAACCAAAAGCATAGCCTACAACTTTTACATGAAAGCAATGTATTAACTGGAGTAGGAGTAGTAGTATTAGTAAATTCGATTTTATTACAGGTTAGTAATGTTTCTTTGGTTTGCCTTCAGGTTTTATTCAGCCTGCGTAGTTCTTGGACTTCAGTTTCTCCATGACCATAAGATTGTGTACAGGTGAGTTAAACCCACACACTGTGCCTCAGCACAGTCTCACGGAACAGCTAGCATGGTGGAGACTTTTATTATTCATGTCTGTATCTCTTTTGAACTCCTCAGCTGTGCTTGGTGAAATACTGTAAAGAGACACTAATTCTCACCTACATCTTTTAACTTTCCCTCTCTTCCAGAGACCTCAAGCTTGACAACCTGCTGCTTGACACAGATGGTTATGTGAAGATTGCCGACTTTGGACTGTGTAAAGAAGGTGGATGTTACGATGTTACAGACTGATGGCCTCGTTTGATTTTTCATGTTACATCTGAGTCCTCCTGTTTGCCTGCTGCACTCATTTCCCCCTAAACACTTTCATCTACAAACACTTTCATCTACAAACACTTTCATCTTTCTGCCTCTGTCTGTAGGGATGGGCTTTGGGGACCGGACCAGCACTTTCTGTGGGACTCCAGAGTTTTTGGCCCCAGAGGTCCTAACAGATACATCCTACACCAGGGCAGTAGACTGGTGGGGACTGGGGGTCCTCATCTATGAAATGTTGGTGGGAGAGGTAAGAACTAATATACACTCGCATACATAAAGCTCTTACTCTGTCCATGGGGCTGGCATTTTTGAACACACATTTAAAAACTAGTTAGTTTGAGGTGTCTGGGCTCTAAACTTCATACAGTATCCTGTAACTGCAGTGTCAGTCAGTGTTGTCATCTGTACTGTAAGCAGTCCAATAACAGATCAAACTACATCATACCAAACACTAGCACACAGCCAAAGTATATTGATATCATATTGATAAATGGATGTAAAAATGTGACCTTAAAATCGGTTAATAAAAAATAATTAGCATTTTGAAATTGTGCTGAATTGTGTCAGCGTTAGATGCCTTATTTATATTCCTACTCACATTTATAAAGAGAACTGGATGTTCACAGTCACTGACAACCTGTTCACTGTGGTTAATACATTGATTTGTGAATTTCAAATCTCTGACATGGATTGTATTGAATTAAGTGTGTGTGTGTGTGTGTGTGTGTGTGTGTGTGTGTGTGTAGTCTCCATTCCCAGGGGATGATGAAGAGGAGGTGTTTGACAGCATTGTGAATGATGAAGTCCGCTATCCACGCTTCCTGTCCACAGAGGCTATTGGCATCATGAGAAGGGTAACAATACACACACATAAACACACAAACGCACTCTTTCTCCTTCTCTTGCTGACTTTATCGCACATGAACAATTTGTGACAAATGCTGCACATGCATATAAAACCCATGTTAGTCACCAACATAGTTGACAAACTGACACGTCCGCTTAATATCTCCTCGTGTGTGTGTGTGTGTGTGTGCAGCTGTTGAGGAGGAACCCAGAGAGAAGACTGGGCTCTGGTGAAAAGGATGCAGAGGAGGTGAAGAAGCAGCCATTTTTCAGAGTAAGTGCTGTTTTTTGATGTGGTTGGGGAAGACCAATCGCAGCTATTCAAATGGTTTTCCACAGGAGATAAAGAAATGTGTTGGAGAGGTGCTGAACCTGTTACCTGTGGCTCACTTTGAGTGTCTAGTTGTATAATTCCTCCCTGCGATGTTTAAAATGTTTTCAATGTGAAGAAGCAGGAAATATCCAGTTTGCACCAGCAGTAACAGCAGGTTATCCATTATTCACAGGTTTTGTTGGTTCAATCCTTCTAAGAGTCCTTGAGCAAGACACTGAAAACTGCTGCGATTAATGCGGACTATCCCGTGCCTGTGGAAATTCGGCTTTACTTCTCCTTTTTGACACTTTGAAGGAAATGTAAGAAAGATCAGCAAATTCTGAATTCACCTTTTTAATGATTTCTCGTCTCTTTTTGTCCCTCCAGAATGTGGACTGGGAGGCGTTGCTGCAACGGAAGGCGCCCCCTCCCTTCGTCCCCTCCATTGACAGCAAGGAAGACGTCAGCAACTTCGACGAGGAGTTCACGACTGAAGCTCCGATGCTCACGCCTCCACGAGAGCCTCGCATGCTCTCGCGCAAAGACCAGGAAAGCTTCCGGGACTTTGACTATGTCTCTGACCTCTGCTAGTGGGCTGAGGGCTCACAGACCTCGAGGAATGTTCGACTTTAAAGGCTTCGCGGTGGACCGACGGTGTCTGCTGACTGTCCGCTGACTGTTTGCCTGCCGTTTACTACACTGTGAATGAATGCGGAGAGACCGGAGGCAGCTGGTCTGTGTTTTGTGTGTCTGCAGGGTTTTAAAGATCGAGGACTGAGGAAAACAAAAGCCGGGACGGGGTAGCTGATGAAATGTTCTATCACGAACGAAGGACAAACAAAGGCCCCCTCTCCAACATTTGTACAACACAACAAGTGACTTGTGCATCTCCCAACATAAGCCTTTAAAATGCCTCCTCCCATCCTTGTATGTGTCAGTGTGTAGTCACCTGCTGTGAGAGGAGGAGCTCGCTGTCTCGTTGTACTGTTGACTGTTTGGGGGTTGCTTAACGGCCTCACATACCAATGCCTTACATTTGTACTTGTATTTGATCCACAGAAAATCATTTTTGTTTTTATTATGTGGCCCTTTGTATACAGCAGCAGGAAAGAGTGATCAGACGTGCTGCAGAAACACTTTCAACTGTTCTTCTTTTTTTTTAAGGGGGGAGGGGGGGGGTTGCTTGTGAGAGTGGAAATAGTGATGTTCAGAATGAATTTGTACTCAAGGCTTCCCCCTATCATGATGACGACCTTGAGTCATGCTGACCGATGCTAGGTGAATTATGAGTTAACTACGGGGTAAAGAACCACTGTCTTACTTTTTCTTTTGGACTTTTACCAACTACGTTTTAATTTCTGCGACAAATAACAGCAAATTGCAAAAAAAAAGGCAAATTTTATGACGGTTGACTCATCAGTGAAATTGTTCAATACCCACCACTCGCTCTCTTTTAATTGGATATCTGGGTGTTACAGGTAATTTGATATATACATGTGTAGCAGACACAGATTCACAACCACCAGCATAAAAGCTATGTGGCAAGCAGGTTCTTTTTTTAATTAAGAAAAGAAAAAAACACTAAGACTTGATGTACAAGTAACAATTCATTATGCGTTTGAGACACATTCAACCAGTTATCGACATGCTACCAGAGTTTTGTGAGCATGAAGTAAGTAATTTCCCTCCAAGACAATTGTATCTGACTTTAAACCCTTCAAACACTGGCTAACAGCTGTTTTAGTGTTCGTTTTAAGAACTTAAGCCACCAACTGTCCGTTGTGGTCATTTCAGGGTTTGGTTTCCATCACAGTGATAAAATCATCTTTGTTTCAGCCGACACTGATTGATATCTTAGCAGTGTTGGAAAATTTGGATGACGCCACAAGCACAACAAACCTCATTAGCCACTTTTCCACAGTCGAGCCGATCAGAGCTTGCTCGGTGAGTGCTGCCTTCGATTCCAGCTAACAAGTTCTCTTGGCAATACGTTTCTACGTGAACAATATCATTTGAAGGAAACGGAATGATAAATGTTGGAAAATATGAGTCAGTGGTATGAACATGTATAACACTTCACCATTTCCGAGTACAGGTGAGGTTTGTCGTGAAGCTGTATGTATGATGGTGTGGATTTTACTTATCTTGTGTATGACAATACAAAACCATGTGGAAGTATGAGATGACTTATTTTATAAAGAAAACCTGGAGTGAATATGGCGTATGTGTGGTGGTGTCGTCGTTGTTGTTATGGGAGTGTTCATTCAAACCTGTTCAAATACAGGTCATTAAAAAAACGTTAACTGTAGAAGTACTACGCGTTTGTGAGCAAAGGTCTTAAGTGGAGAAACATCTGAACAGCAGAATTTTGAATGGACGGGATCTAAATTAGTCACTGACCTGTTTTATGATTTAAACTGATTTGCAATAATTTCATATAATTGATCTACTTTCAATGAATCACGTCGTGATAATATATCATGTCATCTTTTCCAAAATAGTGACTATAATCATTTCAACATTACAGTATTTTTCATTATAGATTAATATGGTGATTGCGATTAATCATTTAGTCTATAAAAATGTATAAATTTGTTTCTTGAGTCTTTCCAGATCCATGGGTGGTGTCCAAGGCCCAACAATAATACATTTAGAATTATATAAAACAGCTAAAAATCAACAAATCCTCACATTGGACAGGGTCAAACTGGCCAAATTAACCAATTATCACGGTTGTTGATTAACTTTCTATTAACTAATCACTAATCTCAGCTCTATAACTATGTAATGAACAAATGTGGAACACATTTATGTTGGACATCAGCTTGATTAATCTGATTATAATTATTGGTTGATAGATTTTAAACATATCGCCACAGCCCTAATTCAAATTTGAGAGTTGAATTTCTGGATCACCTGCAGAAGTGTTGCAGATCATGTCCCTGAATCTTTATACCAGCTCTATGAACAGCATGGCCTTTGACCTCCCTGTGAAAGGGGGAAGCATCACTAATGGGAAGACAACTTGTGGTTCACTGAATAGAGTTTATACAAGGCAAGTTTATTTATTTATTTATTTACAACTGCACACGTCACCTGCATGTATAGCTAAGACAAGTAAACCGACAAGGTTTCCTGGGAAAACACGAGAGTGAAACACTACTCTGACAATATGTGGGGTCAGTACATGTCAAACTATTGAAACATCTCCACCTTTTAATATTGCATAACACCCACATGCATTCTCTGCAGGTTGGGATACATACTACACTGAATGTTATATTAACTACATAGCAGCAACACGTACCATTGCTTCAATAATCTCTTCTATACATTTTTTGCTCCCACCAGCAAAACAGAGAAAACCGTACCAGAACATCAAAGGGGAAAAGTTCCAGACAATTTATTTATATGAAAATACACGTGTGAGCAATCACTGTCATTGAACTTTATTGTTTAAAAAAAAGAGTTTAAACATCTTCAGTTCAGTTCCCTGGTAACTGAGCAAATGCAATGATGTGTGTGTGTGTGTGTGTGTGTGTGTGTGTGTGTGTGTGTGTGTGTGTGTGTGTGTGTGTGTGTGAGTGAGTGAGTGAGTGCGTGCGTGTGTGTGTGAGAGACAGTCAGTCAGTGAGTGTGCTGCTGGACTTGCCTGCTTGCCAGAGAGGGGAGTCGAGAGCTCTGCTGGGAACTACATGGTGCTCAATTTTTCAAGATGTCGTCGCTGGAACAGAGGCTGTCGCGAATCGAGGAGAAACTAAAGCAGGAAACTGAAGAGTCTCGCCGGAAAATCGACCTCAACATCGACATGAGTCCACAGCGATCACGTCCGAGGCCGAGTGAGTGTCCACCGGGGAAGGCCAGGGAGTCGGTAACGGCCAGAATAGCAGGGGGAAAGATCGGAGAGGCGGAGGGAGGGAGAGGAGTGGGGGTGGTTATGGCTAGCTACTACATGCTAACAGGCTAGCTACATAAACAAACACCGACTCAGCTTGGTCGGTTGATTTTACTGTCACATTACTTATGTAACAAGTGGGGTAATTTATATAGTGATTAAACCAAAAAATAATTAAAACGAAGTGCTGTCATGAAATATCTCACGGGCAGTCGCGTCCCGAAATCTGTTCTGATTCTGTCCTGTCAAACATGCTAAGCTAGCAGGCTAGCAATCTGAGTGATAGTCGGTGGCAGGCCCAGCGTCAATCTGAAAATGTGTTGTAGTTTCCAGTCTGCTTATGAAATATTATGGAGGTGCCATTTATCCCCAGCATATCTGTATGTTTCATACAATTATTAGCTGCGTGTTTGCTTGTGAGGCTTGCGGCAAAGTCAATTTTCACTGACAGTTTTGACCCTTGAGGAAACAGACGCTAATTTGTGAAAGCTATCAGATCTAGCTAACGTTCAACATACGCTACCTGCCGTTGGTCATGCCGCTGTGTTTTCTACACAACTACTACTTTGGAAGGAACATTTTATTCTGCTGCAGACCCATTGAATACACCCCTTGACAGTTTCCAGTGAATATGAATTGAGTGTTATAATATTTGTGAAACAGTCACGTTGGGCCCTTGAACCTTCTGGAGGAGAAAACTCCCAACAAACAGCCCGGCTAGCTCTGCAGGGGAGTCTGCAGCATGCCTGTGCTGACTGACATGTAGCACCGAAATAAAATCTGTGCTGGAGACAGAAAGATCTTTATTATCTTAACTGTGTAACATAGTGACGTTTTAAAACTGTTAGCCAACAATATAAGCAACGCTATTCAGTCACGGTACGGTCAGTGACAACTCTTTCTTTTTGAGAGACCACAAACCTACTCTTTTTCATTTTCTTTTCTTTTAAAAATGTTCTGAGGGGAATTTAGCTGTCTGTAAGAATGAGAGTGTGAATGAGTTAAAAGGAAAGCCTGGTGGGATCCTGTATTTGTCTTATTGTCAGCAAGTCTCTTGAGAAAAAAACAAAAAACAACAACAATCAACTGATTCCACAAGTATGGTATGATTATTCCCCTGTAACATAGACCTCACTTGTTGCTCTCCAAAAACTAGTAATGCTCAATTCTGATATGATTATGTTAAATGGGCCATGACATAACCAACTCTACGTTATATACAGGATCTCACCCGCTGTTTGTAGCTCACCAGTAATATGTCACAGTGAGTTATAGACATTTAAAGTTTCAATTTGGGGAAAAGAGACCTCTGAGTTAAGGTATCAGTGTTGGAACACAAGAAGTTGGTTCAGCTCCTCCCTGTTAACAACACACCAGTGAGCCCCACTGGATTACATGTTGTTTCATTACAGTGAACATAGGCTGAGCTGATGTACACCATCCCGCTGCTGTAAATACTCACTGGAGCACCACATGAGTATCACTCTGCCGTTGAAAATAGTCCCCAAGAAATCTCAACTCCCGTCTCAGTAATGTTTGCTAAAAACTACAGTGAAGGCTGTTTTAGGAAACATCTGAGCCTTTTGTAAAGATGAAACAATGTATTTGTGACCAGTAATTAAAGATGACTTCATTAGGAACCAGTGGGCTTTGGGCTAAGTGCCACAGACAGAGTGGGGAAATTGGAAAGCACTGAAAGATGTTGATTTTGGTCTTTTCAAAAGATTTACTGACAATAACAAAAAGATATGTGATATACACCGCTTTTATTTGTGTGCAGAGATCAAGGGAATCATTCACGTCAGAAAGTCTGTGTCCCCCCCCCCCCCGCCCCCCCACATGTTTGTTATATGATGGAGCATGTGTGCACGTGTGATTGTCTCAGTAGAACAGTGCAGTAATGTGCGTGTGTGTTTGTATATTTTCTTTCCTTTGTCTAGTCATCGTGATCCAGCTCAGCCCTGCTCCAGCCCCCTCCCAGCGTGCAGGTATCATTCAATCCTCCATCGCTCTCTCTGCCACTGCACCGCCCCCCCACCTACCCACCCACCTGTGTCCCCTGTTTCACCTCCCACCCCCTCCTCCCTCATCTTTGCCTTTCTTCTTTTTTAACTTATCAGAGAAAAACACAAGCAGTTCCCTACATTGTCCCAAATTTGCTACTGCCAGTAGAGCCCAATATGCCCTCGATACTACCACTTCACTTACTTTAATTACTTACATTTGTCTTTTCAACACCTCTTTCATCCAGTGTAATGTAGAGTATGAAAAGGACAGACTAAGTGGAATAAGATCTGTTTTCTTCTGTAAAAACTGGCTGTAAAAGTCAGTTTACTTTCTCCAGCGAATATAGGGGCATATTATGTTTCAGCCCGACTGACTAGATGGTCTTTTAAGTAACATGTGAGAAGTAACTCATGTTCACATCATGTGTTTGGCTTCAAAGACATGGATTAACCACACTGACCAACATGCCTGCATATAAACGTCAGATTATTTTTCATTTTGCACTTCCTCCCTGCACATACGTACTTTCTCTCACACTCGCACACTTAATTTCTATCTCTGTATCTCACACGTGTACCTGATGATGAGATTACGACTGAGTTTAATCCATGTTAGTGAAACCTCTCCTTGACCAGTTCTGATATATTAGCCAGGCAGTTATTTACACCTCCCCGCAAATCCCATCCTTTCTCCATCTTTCCCTCATTCCATCACTATGTCCTCTCTCCCTCCCTCCCTCCCTCCCTCCCTCCCTCCCTCCCTCCCTCCCTCCCTCTCTGTGTTTGAGCCAGTGGCAGGGCAGTGTTGGTGTGTGTTGATGTTCACAGTGTATGTGTGGACGACGTGTGTCAGATAATTAACCTTCGTCTTTGCTGGAGGCAGAGAATCACGGTGCATGTGGCTTTTCTGCACGCCACGATGTTTTGGGTTGTGTTTTTCGTGTGACACGTTCTCTAATCCAGCATCCCCACCGGTCCGTCTGCAGGAGTGCTGCGAGCACTCAGGCTTCTCCTTCTCTTTCTGTTTTCTTTGTGTGGCGACTCGAGACTTGCCTTCCTGTCCGACTGACTGACTATCTGACTTCCAGCTTAGTCTGTGCTATACAGTTTTGGCTGAATTTCTCCTCTCGCTCTCTCTCTCGCTCTCTCTCTCTCACACACACATCGGACTGTTTGATGTTATTCATCTTCTGGCATCCCCCTCCTCCTCCTCCTCCTCCTCCCTTTTGCAGCAGCTCTGTGTGAGCAGGAGGCGGTGCAGCAGTGCCTGCGCGTGTTTGTGTCTCTCCCCCTCCTCGCTCTGTCTGTCTGCCCGTTTATCCTCTCCTCCGTCCATCTGGAGTCAGCCGAACTGCGGAGATCTGTGCCAAAGACTGTCTGTCTGCGTTTTCTTTCCTCTCCGCGCTAACCGCTCTTCCCCTTCACTAACTGATTCTCCCCTGACAGGCGGATCCATCCACAGGTGACTCGCGGATACAAACACCTGCTGGCACTCTCAGAAGAGCTGCCAACCTGCTACTACAAATATAATGATAATATTAACAGCTGCATGGTCCTCCAAATGTTTTGCGAACTGGTTCCAAACATGTTAAAAAGTTGATTAAAATGTTAAATTGATAATAAGTAGGGATTTAAACTCTCAGGTAGCTGTTGACTTTCTGTCTGAGCACTTGCTTACATGACTGCTCTGTGCTAATACTACTTTAGATTGTTCTCCTGAAATTCTTCTCCATTTGAAAATGAGTCAGTGCTTGCTTGCACATTCACCTGACATTGCAAGGTCAGCGGGGGTTTAACATGTCCTTGGCTTGAACGCATGATTTACATCTATGTTTAAACGTGGTTAGAAGCATGTTGCATCTTCTGTTTGGATTTTCAGGGCCAGCCAGTTGTGAACTGGACCTACAGCTGTCAATTTTGAGCCATTTAGGGGCGTCATTCAGGCTGCGGGGGCTTTGTGTGGATAATACTGGCTTTTTATGTGGAACTGCAGTTTATTACAACGTGTATTTTCATTTCTCCAGCCATCAGTTCTGTCAGTTATGATAACATTGTACTCGCCAAACTAATCTCCTAGATCTGGGAACACATCGCAAAAAAAATCAAAGAACACAAAGGTGAACAATAAAATTATTACCCAAACTGTCCTTTTGTTAAATTACATTTCACAAATTGACTTCCTGATTCTACTGCGAGTCGTGCTCACTCACGGTTTTCCTGTACAATGAGGGATAATTTACAGCCTTGCAACCTGTATTGTCGACCGACTGCTCATACTTGTTCCCCTCTTGGTTGCATTTGACGTTCTAAGACCTCAGAAGTCGCTTTAGTGTGTACAGTGCTGTCACAACTAATACATCTAGTGGCTGGAGATAATAAAATAAAAGTGTTAATAAACTGTAGTTTTCCTTTAAAACATGAACTGTGGATGTCCACGTCCCTAAACTGTACCTCCCGAGCTGCGGGCTAACCCTCTGCTGTCTCCCTGCCTGAGAATGGTGTTGCTTTTGCTTTGAGATAACCGTCCTGTTTATTTTAACATTAGGTCAGGACCTCAGGCGAAACAAAAACAAAGCTGTAACTTTGAGGAAATAAAAACAACAAGTTCATATGCTGGCTAAATACTACACAGGATCTAGATAGCAGGCCTGTCGTGAAAGAACTCTTTGACTTTGCCAAATCCAGTTTCTCTCAGTGTCTCGTGGGAAATCATTTTCAGTCGGTGCTACACAGGATATGATAGATCACATTCTTTTCTCATCATTGTGTAAAAAAAATATATATCTGAAGCCCAGATTTCAGGAAGGAAATTCAAAGTTAAAGAGAACACTGAAATGAGTTAAACAAAGCTAATAAAGCACAAATAATAATAATACATCACCACCTTCTCTATTGGTCTTCTCTATCAGCTTTAAAAAATAATGGAGCCAGTGAATGCATGAATAAACATAGTCATCTTACACCTTCTGGCATGCTGGCCTCTGGTGCGAGACATACTGTACCATTCGTTCTCTTCTCCTGGCTGTGTCTAATGTGTCATGCCCCCCCACCCCCACCCCACCCCACCCCCACCACAGCACTCCAGCTGCCACTGGCCAACGATGGAGGCAGCCGGTCGTCGTCTTCAGAGAGCTCGCCTCAGCACCATCCCTACCCCAGCCGCCCGCGACACATGCTTACCCTGCCCACACCTCCATACGGCATTCAGAAGAGCCTAGAGAAGTATGTGGACACAAGCTGATGTTCATCTGGGCAGTGCTGTTGTTGTTGTTGTTCTTCTTCTTCTTCTTCTTCTTGAAAATGGGCATACAGCATAGAATTGAATGAAAATTGTGGTAAAAATTGTTGATTTAAAAATAAAAGAATATTCAATACATTTTTGATATTGAATAAATAAAATTTCTGGGAATGTCAGCTAAGTGGTAAGTAGCATTCAGTGTTTGTTTTTTGTTTTTTTTGCGAGTCTTTTACATTTGACTAAATGAAACTCAGGCAGCCGCAACTTTGAATCACAACTATCTGGTCTGAAAATGATCATGAACTAAGACACGTGCACAGATATCCACACAGGATCCACAGCAGGTCATGTTACACATACTGGATCCACGTGCAGAGCATGTGGGTGGAAGAGAGAAGCATGCATTTGGGAGTCAGAAGTCACTCTATATACTTCATATAGCACTAGCACTCTCTGACATTGTGTGTCTTTTGTCGTGTTTTGTGCTTACAGTGCAGAGATTGACCAGAAATTGCAGGAGATCATGAAACAGACAGGCTATCTGAAGATCGACGGTCAGGTGAGATGTGCACACAGAGACGCGTGATGAGCTTCTCTGGTCTGGAAATCCTCTACATGTCATAATAAATTAGTGTGAGGTCATGAAGCATATGATGATTCGAATTGTCAACAAATCCCATGAAAAGACCCAAACCAACCAACAGGTCCTACCAACTTGTCTTGCAGCCACAACCTGATGTTTCTTATTCCTCTGTGCAACAGAGTTCTGTTAACTAAGTATTATACAAAAAACAAAAAACTGAAATGAGACACATGGCTGCACTGGGTGATATGTTCCTTCATCATCATGAACACGGATACAAGTTTATTTTATATCAATACCACATACACCATCCTGCTGCTGTAAATACTCACTAGATAAATAAATGTGTATTAATCCACTGCTAAAAATAGTTCCCAACAAATGCACTATTCACTCCTGTTTGAGAAACATTTGGTACAAACTACAGTACCCAGGTGCTTTAGGAAAATCCTTTTTTTTTTAAAGAAATAATTAAAACTACATATTTTTGACATGTTTTCAAACATTTTCTTCAGTAGGAAGTGATGGGGTGAGTTCTATGAGACACAGACAGGGTGTGAAAATATTCAGAGACAGACCAATGTATTGCTGGGTTTGGTCTTTCTTGCGACTTGATGACAATAAAAAAAATATAGAATAAGACAGACTTATCCCATAACACAACCTCAGTCCTAAATTAGACACTTCTTTGTCCTCTTCAGTATTCAGTAAGAAAAATGCAATTTATTTCACTATGATGAGAAAGTATACTGAGAACAGAGACCATTGTTAAGCCACGTCAAGGTTAAAACCCTATAAAAGCACACAGCCGCACCACTGACGTGTCATTGAGCACATCAGAGAATCTCTTTCAAGGAAAACGACGGCGCTGCCTGCCAGTTTCTCTTGTCTTTGAGAATAAACGGACTATTATAAAAACTCAAACCGCATACCAAGTATCACCGTCAGTGCCTGTCGTGGTTTGAAGATGCTTGAGAAAATGATTTGACTCCTCGCTGCACTCCACATTGTTATTGCTCCCTCTCATTAGCCCAGAGGGGTTGTTACATCATGCACTCAGTGAGAAGTCATTCACTGCAGCTCAGTCACCAATGATTTAATTTTAACGAAGCAGGGAAATTATGCATCTTCCTGCTGTGCGCTGGTATTCTCAGACATGGCCGGTGGGCGTGCAGCTTAATGACACATTGAACATTTGTTAGTAAATGGCCCGGAGGGGTTTAGTGTTGCTTTACGATGCAGAAAGTCAGAACTGGCGGCTCTCCTCTATTGTCAGCTAGAGGATTTTGCATAGAAACAACACTCAGGTAACATTTTTGTTGGTAATAATATCTTGAGAATGATCGAGTCTTGTTTTTGTTTCTGTTTCTGCCTCCTCGTCCGTCCACAGAGGTATCCAGCGGAGGTGACCGACCTGATCAGTGAGGGGGAGATCGGCAGCGGAACCTGTGGACAGGTCTTCAAAGTGCGATTCAAGAAGACCGGCCATGTCATCGCTGTCAAAGTAAGATCCTCCTCAACGTTTATCAGTACTTCCTTTCCTAAGGAAGGCGTCCTGCTATAATGTGTATCCTACATTTACAAGTGTTCTACGCGTCTTTTTCTTAAAACGTACTCCTTACTGTTTATGTTTTGTCTTGGTTGGATTCTGCTAATGTAACACAGAGGAGCAGTTTAAGATATAATAGATGTTTAGATGTAACAGGAGCTAAATGTTTAATTCCCCATGCCACAAATTTGTTGTTTAAAGGGTCCCCATTAGTTTCAGCTGTTACAGTCACTAGTCTTTCTCGGATCCACAAATACAAAATCTAGACATTGACAGTTATTAATAAAGAGATTAATAACACAGATAGTTTAAAACAGCAGTGAACTGATACATAACCCAGAAAGATGTAACAGACAGGCCCCAAAAAATTATTAAAACATTTTATATTAAACCATATTAACTAAATTATGTCACTTGCAGTTTGAAGTTCTTTCTGTAGGTTATGTATTTGTTTTAGGTTTGGAAAGAAATAATTGATGTGAATTAATTAATTGGTGTAAAATATTCTTAGCCTTGTGTGTCTGTGGCTGGTGTATTTAAGCAGCGCTAAAATGTATACTTTACCAGTGTGTAAAATATACATTCCATCCTTTTTGTCGAGAATAACCCTTTTTAGGGAACATATTGGCTTGTGGCTTATTTTCAAAATAAAATAAAATGTCCCTACAGCGACCATTAAGACATGACGTGAACATCAGTGAACATGATCAGAATACAGCAAGAGCTTGACGCTCAGCTTAGCACTCTGATTTTCTGTTGTGTTTTAATTGTGCCCTGTTTACCAACACAGTGGCAGTAACAACCCTGCACATAGCAACCCCCATATTTAAGTGATGACCTAATTGCCATGCGAGCTGTTTAACTATTAGGGAGTCAATCGGCTCACCAGAGGAGTCTTTGTTTTGTGAATTCCTAATGGCTTGTTTCTTGACATGCACCCCCAGCATGGTGTGTGTTACATGTCTCTTTTTCTGTGTGTGTCACCAGCAAATGCGACGTACAGGAAACAAGGATGAGAACAAGAGGATCCTGATGGATCTGGATGTGGTGCTGAAGAGTCATGACTGCCCTTACATCATCCAGTGCTACGGCGCCATAGTTACGAACGTGGGTTTCCCCAAAATACATTACTACCTGTATTTTCAACACCAAAACAGAAGGACAGTAATAATACTTATAGTATTTCCACAGCTAAAAAACAAACTGCAGGCTCAGGTTTATTTTTATATTTGCACCCAGTGTGATTGTTTTTACATATATATTTCAGTGAACTCCTGTTTTTTCCTGGACGTGTTTGTGTGTTTGTATACGTGTACAGACGGATGTTTTCATTGCCATGGAGCTGATGGGAACGTGTGCTGAGAAGCTGAAGAAGAGAATCCAGGGCCCCATCCCGGAGCGAATCCTTGGAAAGATGACCGTGGCAGTAAGTGGAAGAAACACACGCACACGTAAATCGGAAAATGTCACCCTGCTCAATTTATTGTTGTGTTCTTATAGTCTTGCTGCGTGTGTGTTTCTGCCCCAGATAGTGAAGGCGTTGCTGTACCTGAAAGAGAAACATGGTGTCATCCACCGGGACGTCAAACCCTCCAACATCCTCCTGGACGATAAAGGTCAGATCAAGCTGTGCGACTTCGGCATCAGCGGACGCCTCGTCGACTCCAAGGCCAAGACCCGCAGCGCCGGCTGTGCTGCCTACATGGCGGTGAGTGAAAACCCCACACACTCGACACTCAAAACACTACAAGTATCTTGCACAGAAAGTTAGTCATCCATAGACATACATTCAGTCTTATAAATTTGTAGCCTTACAGATATATTTTCATACAAGAAATAAATGGATACTAAGAGATGCTATCAGAAATTCCAGTTTACACACAATACACACACTGATTCCCTAAACAGAGTGTTGCCTGGTTTTGTGTTGTTGCAGCCTGAGAGAATAGACCCTCCAGATCCCACTAAGCCTGACTATGACATCAGAGCAGACGTGTGGAGCCTTGGCATCTCTCTGGTAAAACTTATTCTAATTATAATTACCATGTCGATATCTGCACTATAAGATAAAGAAGAAGCAGCTGAATATTTGATGTATGATATTTGTATATATTGTTGAACTTGTGGGCGTCAACAGACTCTCCTGCTCTCTGTCAGCTCAGTGTCAGCGCGATGTACTAACCTCAAGTATTTTAGACTATATTTCCTGCTGTAGTTTAATGCATCGTTCTACAGCTGTGAACAGAGACTCGAGTGGTAACCTGATAATCCCCCTTTTCAACTAAATACTGTAGAGTAACATTCTCCTTAGAAACAAGTAAAGCCTTATTTATGTGGGTGGGTCCTCCAGGTGGAGCTGGCCACGGGACAGTTTCCCTACAAGAACTGCAAGACAGACTTTGAGGTTCTGACCAAAGTGCTGCAGGAAGATCCTCCTCTGCTGCCTCTCGGCATGGGCTTCTCCCTCGACTTCCAGTCCTTCGTCAAAGACTGGTGAGTACAAATCTCACTCTGGCTGACTACTGGCCTGTCAGGTCTCGCATGTCATCATGGGGTGGTTTTCTAACCAGAATAAGATCCAGATCTGGTAAAATTGCACTTTAATGTAAAGCACATTGACTTTTTATTTTATATAAATAAAATAGCTTTGCAATAAAAGTTATCTTTTAAAATTAATGGAGAATGTCTTCCCACAGCCTCACAAAGGATCACAGAAAAAGGCCAAAATACCACCAGCTGCTGGTAAGACACCGGTTATGATGAGCGGATCCACCTAGAATTACATCACTGTCAAATGTAACTGAACTGTCCCCCTCTCTATGTCTCTCTCCCTCGTCCAGGAGCATAGTTTCATCCGGCGTTATGAGGTGCTCGAGGTGGACGTGGCGGGTTGGTTCCAGACGGTGATGGATCGCACCGAGTCGCCTCGCAGCAGTCAGTGTTACAGCCATCAGCACCAGCTCCACTCGCTCTTCAGTAGGTAGCCTAGCCCAGCCCGGCGTTAGCTTAGCCAGCCGCTAGTCTAGCCCAGCGTTAGCAGCTAAGCTTAGCGTTAGACCCAGCCCATCTGTCCCATCTGTCCACTGGAGCACCTGAAGAGGCCGCAGAGTGAGAGGGAGGACTCTGGATGGACAGATGGAGTGATGGACGGAGAGATGGACTGATGGATGGATGACACAGGTGGTTGTGTTGAATCTGGACAGACATGGGGAGAAGGGACGAGGAAAATGTGCACACTGTAGTTAGCTTAATTCGTTTACACGCTGTTACGTTTCGTCACACTATCATATCGTGTCACCGTGTGTGTAACAGCCACACACACACACACACACACACACTTACATACAAACTGTGCGCGTATCTTGTATGTTTCTACATTTTCTCCACTCTTCAGTAGTTTTTCACCTACTTGTCTGTCTCCAGCATTGATCCAAGCCCGTTTGGATTAGTCAACAGAGTAGTCACTACACACTGGAACAAAGCATGAATCTCTCTTGTACATAAACGTTATGGAGGACACAACAATGTCCGGTGCAATTATGATTCTTCAGGTGTTTCTAATATCACACATTCTCAGGCTGTGTGTGTGTGTGTGTGTGTGTGTGTGGGTGTGTGTGTGTGTGTGTGTGTGGATCCATATCAAGACACAGTCACTAGTTGTTTTTATAAGTGAGATTATATTTCCTAGTCATTTATTCACCTTCACACTATAAACAAGAATGAATTCATCTTGTTAGCCGTGCTTCAGTTTTAACATGTTAGGATCGTAATGCTCATTAACTTTGATATGAAATGTGTTTAGGTTACCCATCGTTGAATTTAGCAGCTGCATAATTTTGGGGGGGGGGAGAAAAATAATTACATAAAAATTAGTGTTGCATTCTAGCTTTGTAGAAATGGAGTCGTTCGTGGTTTTGTTTTTGTGTATTCAGAAGGACTTCGATGACCTAAGAGATGGAGGGATTCTGAGAATAGTTAGAAAGGAGAGAGTGTGCGAGAGTAAAGAAAGTGGAAGAAGAGGAGGACTGAATGACTGTTACTAGTGTGAGAAACAAGAGAGAGGTTGGAGGTAAAAATTGGAGCAGTGTTTTTTTTATTGTGAAGGCAAAGAACAGGAGCTTATCTTGTACAAAGATATACTGTATACGTGTACATGTATGTATACATTTATACTGTATGGGGTAGATCTTATTTCCTGTGGAGCATTTCTTCACTTCACTGTCTGTGTGTCTACCTCTTCCTCTTTGTCCACCTCTCTGTCTGCCTCTGCTGTGTGGTGTGACGTAGTGCTCCACAGTGTCACCAGACCAAAGGCTGCTTGTAGGTTGACGTCTGTGGATTTAGACCTGCTCCTGAGAAAATGACCTTTAAGAAACCACACACAGAGAAGTCTTGATAAAGCAAGTTTTAATGGTTTTTTTTAGAAACTAGAGCAGGGGTCTCAAACTACCAGATCATAAAGACGCCTACTTGTTTGGAGTTCATTCTTAAATCGGTCAATATTTTTGTTGTCGATTCACCTCGTAGTTACATTGTCTGTAAAAACCTAATGATAATCATTTTACTACCATTTAGGACAAAGAAAAGCAGCAAAACCTCCCTTTTTAAATACTGAAACCTGTGATATTTTGGCAATTTTGCTTGAAAATGTATTTAAAGGATTAATCAAAATTGTTGAAGATTAATTTTCTGTCTGTCGATTAATCAAGTAATCGTCCCTACCTGCCATTAGCTAAGACCAACAATGCTAAGATTTAGCGTAGCACGCCTGACACCAAAATGTCCCTTTTGAAACCCAAACAACTGATTATGTTTTCGTGGAGTTTAATAAGACCGGTCTCATTTGTAAGGACAAAGCTGCCGGTCTCTGGTAATACAGTCTGAAGCTGCGTTACTCAGAGTTTAGTTTTTTTTATTCTGCCAAGTGTTTATGCAGCTTAACTAGGATAACACAACCTGGTCAGAAGCCCCTATTTGATTTTACTTTGCGACCCCTGAACTAGAGGATTGTTTAGATAAAACTGAGGGCGTCAGGTGCGTCACACCTGAACTGGTTTGCGTGTTTTGAAATGGCAATGTATAGATGTACTTAATGAGTGCGGGTCCCACTGCCTCCCCTCTTGCAGGGCCACAGCCAAAGCCTGATAGATGTGCAGACTCGAACCTCCCACGCCCCCGCCACGCACCAAACCAAATCACTGCTAGACACGGAGAACTGGGGAATGGTGACGACAGAGAGAGTAAATGGTTAAGTGTCAGAGAGAGAGAGGGAGAGATGGAGCAATGTTGGCAAGATGGCAGAAAAGATGAGTGGAAATTAAACGACAGGAAAACAAATGGAGAGGACGGAGTGAGGTGAGAGGGAAGCTGGGGAGTATTTAGGAAAGTGGGATGGGAAGTTTAAAGAAAAGTCACAGACAAACTGGAGTTGACAGGAAGTAAGTGTGTAAAAACAGGAAAACAGGTAAGGGGAACATCAGTTCCACAGGACTGCCGAGCTCTGAGGCTAGCTGGTTGTTGTAAAAAGCTTTCATGGTGTTACACCAACCTACCAATTATCATTTTAGCGAGTGAGTTTAGCGCGTCGTGTTTATGATGTTTACTGTTCTGTTGAAACAATGTTATTTATTTACATTGCTACTGCTGCTACTTTTTATTTTTTTATTGCTTTAGACGCTGCTGTCACTTCTTTTCCCCAAAGGACAAAATAATTTTATTCCTTTTTTTAAAGCCAAATAAGTAAAATAATGCAATGTCAACACGTGTTACCAAATACAGAAGAGCAAGTCTGAAGAGGGCAAAAGCAAGTGAGAGATTGATTAGAAGAGAGCGTGCAGGGAGGCTGGCTTCACAAAAAGTACTAACACACACAAAACCACACTTCACCTCAAATGTAGCTGTATGTGTATTGGAAGAAGTTAATCCTTTGTATCCTGTTGTCACACTAAACTCTGTACCGTGTAGATATGATTGGAAGGGGTGTCAGGATGCTTTTTGTCACATCCATCCTTTACTCCGTCCGTCCGTCCGTCCATCTGTCCACAGGTCGCCTGCAAGCTTCGACAACTTCGACAGTTCACACCAAAGGTGTCCACAACTCAACTAAAATACGAACGAGCGTTGTTGTTGTTGTTGTTATTGTTATGACTATTGTTGTTGACATTATAATTGATTACTCTCAGCTGATGCTATATTTGAAATCTCTCTATTGCTAGTGGGAGGGGGTAAAACCGGGGGCACTGTAGTGTAGCAGTGCCCTGTGTTTGTGTGTGTGTGTCATATTACTGTGCAGGGGGAGACTGTTGCACTAACACACGACGATGGCCAAGCAGCCGGCTCGTCATCCTGCTCAGTGAGTCCGCTCTCTGGTGGGCCTGTATCACGAAGGATAACTGGTGTCAAACAGCGTGTTGTTGACCGGCTCTGTTAACTCTTCCAATCCAGCCGATCCAGTTTGTAATCACAAGCCAACTCTGTTTTATTAATCAAATTTAGGAAACCTCCCTCCAGTGGGCCAGACTACAGATGTTTTAGTGATGAGTGAACTTCAGATGTAATTTATTAATGTGCACCTATATTCATTAGGCTGTTTGTGTGCTAATCTATAATCTCTTTAGTCGAAAAACTCTGTTCTCTGATGTAATTATGTCAATCAAAGTAAGTCTGCTGAAACATTAAGATGCCTGCTGTTTATTATGTGTTACTTTAACTCTACTTGTGTCCAAGTTGGTAAATCTTTCTGAATGATGGTGCCATGTTTCCAGTGATCTGATTGGTCAGTAGGGGGTCTCTTGGCAGGTTTAGATCTGAACCTCTGAAGTTAACCAACCAGTTAGTCCCGCAGTTCAGGTTACTGTGGTAATCTACCCCGGTTAAAAGTGAGGCAGCTTGCTGATACCAGTAAACCTAAGTTAAGTCTAAATGTAGCTCGTGTCGCTTGGTGATACAGGCCCCTGAGCAGATGTGACGGTGAGCTGGCATAAGTCCGTTAGCTCAGCCTTTGTCGGGTGTTTTAACCTGGAGACCAGCGTGTGGCCTGGAACTGATTCTGCTTCCAGCAGTGAACAGGGACTTTTGTTCTGGTTGTCCAGCTTCCTCCCTCCTGATCATGCCCCTCTGCTAAAACGGTTGTACATAGACCTGAATCTGGTGCTTAGCATCCGTCGGGCTGTACCGCTCTGCAGCGCAGCCTGAGGTGTACTCATTGGTGCCGTTTCTAAAACAGTCCCACTACGAAGTTCACTGTTCAAACTCTTTATGTGCAACGTGTCCAAACACAAAGCTGGACCCAGTCTCCCGCTGTTGAGGTCCTCTGTTATTTCACACGTGCACACACACACACACGCTCGACCGTGCTGTTTGCGTGCATTTCCATCCTAACACCTGATTGGGTGACGGTGCCACGCTACACCTCTGTGAAACCAGTCAGGCCAGGTGTGTGTGTGTGCACACCTGCTAAGAGTGTGTGTGTGTGTGTGTGTGTGGGTGTGGAAACAAAACATCTGATTACTAATCTATACACACACACACACCAAATGTATAAAGTTAACCCATCCTACACAGCGATGCTTGCTACTGCCAACAGTGGCTTCATGCGTATATTAGCTTGTCAGGTGCGATGCCATGGGGTGTATAACAACAGCTAGTTCATGTCTGTGTGTGTGTGTGTGTGTGTGTG
>JAVQJL010050724.1:0-43412 GCA_036024295.1 Nannoperca obscura
CTGACCATTGAGTGCTTTGAATGTGAGGAGAAGGATCTTAAATTCTATTCTGCATTTTACAGGGAGCCAGTGTAGAGAAGCTAATACTGGAGAAATATGATCCCCCTTCCTGGGTCTTGTCAGTAAACGTGCTGCAGCGTTTGCTTGAGACAGGATGTGCCTGATTTTTGCAATGCTACGTAGGTGAAAGAAGGCAGTCCTAGAAGTTTGTTTTATGTGAGAGTTAAAGGAAATATCCTGATCAAAGATAACTCCAAGATTCCTTACAGTGTCGCTTGTGGTAGTCATGGTGGAAATAAAAGCATGGGTATTTTGCATGGGCTACAGTATTTCTGATTTATAGAAACCAGAATTTGTTGATGAGTAAGATGAGAAGATCGATACCACTCTCATGCCTGTATGCTAAATATGAAGTCACAGCCAGCAGGCGGTTAGCGTGGGTTAGCACAGGGGGAACAGCTAGCCTGGCTCAAGGAGTGTCACTGGTCTGTTGTTGTTTTACATTTGTTTTTTGCAAATAAGACATCTTCTGGCTGTAACTTCATATTTAGAGCAAGTAAGCTAATGTCTCAAAAGGCCTAATTATTCCGTTAATGTGCTGAATAAAGTTTAGGCACATGGACCAAAAACACTTGTTTGCCCGAGACAAGAGATAATCCTGGACAATTTACCAGAGCTGACTGTGAGGTTTTAACCAGAGTAACCAAGACATTGTTTTTTGCTAGAAACATTGCTTTTGAGTTGATGAGTTTTCTAAGCTTTTAACATAAGTTAGATTCATGATTTAGTCACATGCAGTCATCATTTGCCTTAAAATGTCAATTTTAAAACTGACATTTGTAGAGTCAGTAGTTGTTTCCTCTCAGTAACAAGTTCAGAAGTCACGTTGAGAAATGTGAGGGTGCTTTGTGAAGCTAAACTACTTTATGTTTACCAATCAATAGTAGCACAGTTTGTTTGGCACGTTGTTAATTACAATCCATAACCAACATGTCTCAACTGACTGACTTACTGATGTATGAAAAAAAAATGAATCCCTTATTTTACTCAGACTTTTATTAATGAAATTGAAGCAGTTGATTGACTTTATGGGGCCCCAGAGGAGTGCCTACATGTAGTTACCATTTGATAAAACACACTCTGCTTGGTATTTGAATGGGATCCTAGCTTGGCCCTGGGTTAAGCATCTGCATACCACAGCATTATTATAAAGCCAAATAGCAGTCGACACATTTCTGGGTCAGGCTTCTTTGCCATTGCATAACAATTCTGGTTTCATTGCTTGGTTGCCAATGTCTTAACAGCATATTAACATCATGATTCCAAGCTTGTTGTAAGAGACGAAAAACACAAGCAAACTCCCCCACGGTTAGACAGCCTGCTGCTGGGACGCTGTCTCTCAGATATAAAATCTGTGAAAGCAGCAACGTGCAAGAATGATCTTATGTTTTGGTACTGACCACTATCAGAGCAGTTTCAAACAAATGGTTGCATTTGCTTCAGTAGATTTTAGATAAAGCAGATTCATTTCCAGAGAGAGGTGAATTAATTGACTTGATACTGTTCTACTGACGAAGACTATTATCTTCTTGCTTAATGGAGGGGAAGCTGTATCCACCAATGTTATATCCTTTACTTTTTCCTGTTCCTTGTGCCTTTGATTACCTTTGATAAAAAGCATTACACACTAGCCAGCTTGGTAAACTTTTGATAATGTCACTCGACAGATTTCTGAGCTTCACTTATTTGCCCCCAACCGTTTGATATCAGTTGAGGCCTCTGAATTGCATGGTTGGAGTAGCCATAATGAGCATCTTCAGTCCTCTTCAGTACCTACTTACAAATAAACTACCATTTATAACTTAGTACTGTATCCCTGGGAAACTACAGATTGACCGAAGAACATCTATTATTGTTTTGTAATCATAATTTGAAAATCCTGCCCACACTTTAGGTTTTTGACTTGAGCTGAGGCACTGTCCGTTTCTTCCCACAGACTCTGACTGCAGTGTGTTTATATTAATGCTCTGCCTTCAGAACAGCAATTTGCTTGATTGTGTTATTGGCTTATAGGTGTTGCAGGATCAATATTGTGAGACGTTCTCAATCACCCTCATCAAAGTGATTGCATTATTTCTTTCATCCTTCAGATCACTGACAGATGGTGTTCATTTACTTTCAGGTTGATGAAATCTATCACGATGAATCTTTGGGAACCAACATCAACATTGTCCTTGTCCGCATGATAATGGTCGGGTACCGACAGGTGAGCTAAGTCACTTTGTTGTTATTTTCTACATGTGGAAACATATTTAAAAAAAACTTTTAAGGCAGAGACATTTGGTGCAGGACTGGGTTTGAAACCAGAGGTTATTACATTGCTGGTACTTCAGGAAGCAAAACAGTATATTTTACATTTAGTTTGAAATGAAAACCAAAAGGACTGAGCTTGCTACAACGAATGATCAGAAAAAAAATAGAAGCTTTATTCTGCCAGACACTGCATCAACTATTAGTGAAAAAGATTTGATAGGATAGGTTTTGAAAACACTCCACTGCACCCCCCAAAAAGGTTTAAATATTAACAACAACTACTAATTACAATTAACTACTACTTAAGATAATAATAATAAAAACAATACAGTAGTGATACAATCTGTGTAAAAGGCCCATTAAAAACGACAGTTAGATGAGAAGATTGATACCACTCTCACATCTGTACAGTAAATATGTCGCTTGAGCCAGCAGGCAGTTAGCTTAGCTTAGGATAAAGACTGAAAACATGGGGGAGCAGCTAGCCTGGCTCTGTCCAAAGACTAGTATGGATTAAACAAATGTGATTTCACATGTTAATTCGATTACCATTTAACAGAGTCAGGTAGCTATTTCCAGTGTTTATACTAAGCTAATCTAACACACATATTTACTGTACAGATGTGAGAGTGATATTAATATTCCTATCTAACTCTTGGCAGGAAAATGTTTGTGTATGTGAAAATGAAAATTATTATTTGCCAAAATGACAAACTATTCCTCACCTAGATACATGTAAGCAACTGGATTACAGTCGGCTTTCTGCAGTAATCTGATTTCTTTAATGTTGTTTATGTGAGGAACCTGGTTTCTGTTGGGGTAAGGTATTAAACCTGAGCTAGACCTCTGCTGGAGAAAGACTATTTCTTGGCCATGTATGTAATTGGGTTTCTAATCAGCTTTTTACATGTGAGCATGTGCATGACAAAGACCAGAGTGGCTGGATGAAAAGAGAGGATCATTACATGTATCATGCATCATGTACATGCAACTCCGTGTTCACAATACATTCAAGTTGGACTAAAACTGAAGAATTTTAAAATTGTATTCTAAAATTACTACAGTTAAAACTAGTGAGTAGTACTTGCAAATTAAGGTCGAAGGTGGGGGAAAAAATCTAATTTCTGACCTGCTGCATGTACATGAGGATTTGCAGGAACTGCATTGCCTGAGTAAGCTGGTTTCTTGTATGCATCTTAACGCACTGACTGGTTTTATCATAGTGTCTTTGAATCCCCAAATTTGTCATAGCAACAATATTTCCATTTGTATTGTACTAATTCAATTCACCTTTAACATATTAGGCTTTGAGCAGGCTGTAGAATTTGTAATGAGCTTCAGATACCATACATTATGTGAATGGTGACAGACACCAGTGAGTCACTTCCTTCTATCATTTTATCTATCTTTGAGTGCCTTTAAATCTACAAAACCACCTGGAGACTGGCCATTTTGCATTCGGCTTCTCTTGTCTGGTTGCCAGAGCAGATTGAGGCTTTTTACACAGCAACAATTAGATGAGCTTGAACATGTTGAGTGTGTCACCAGTCCTGTAAGCAACACACAGTCAGAGACTAAAGACACATGTTTTGCGAGTTCTTCTGGATGCTTTCATTCGTCCTAGCTTCACACACTCTGTTGTCAATCACCATACTATTTCATCCTTGACTGAGTTTTGTTGTTGAGTTGGATGTATTTATATAACACAGAAGACAAAACAGAAGATTTTTTTTCCATTTCCAATCTGTCTGCAGCCATAATTGTGACACTCCAGTTTGAGAAAACAAACACACACACACACACACACACACACGAATGGACGGTCTGTTGACAATTCAAATCTGGCCCTGTTGGAAACACATTAAGTAAAGGGGAAACAGGAATCAAAGTGCCTATTGGCAGCATCACAACATCCTTCAGGTACCTCAGCTTTCAGAAAAAGGGGAGTTTAAAAATCCTATAAATTGCAAACAATTAATCATTCTATCATGACTGCAACTAGTCAAGTAGAATAGATGTGATGATGACTAATCAAATCAATTTTCCTGACTATTATAGAATATAATAATTTTTTAAACAGTTATTGTATGATTTAATTGAGCTACCACACACTTTCAAAAACATATAAAGGCACAGGAGTTTCACACTGTAAATTACAAATGTAATATTTTTGTTAACTCAATTTGAAGACAATTTGTCTAACATTTTATCTACAGTCTGTGGACTCCTGTTGCCCCAGATTTTATTCTCAGCCTGATCTTTAATCACAGTCTTGAGTACCTGAGGACCTTTGGTGAATGTTCTCTGGGAAGTCAATCTAAAAGTTTCATTCATTTCGATTCTCAAAGGGAAAGTATATGCACACCTGAAGTGAAGGTGCAGGAACAGTGCAGAGGGAATTGATAGGTTGAGCAATGTATTTCTATTCATAGTTTGAGTGGTAAAAACGTCTTCCTGGTTCTTGTGTTTCGGCAGTCCATCAGCCTGATCGAGCGTGGCAACCCATCTCGCAGCTTGGAGCAGGTGTGCCGATGGGCCAACACGCAGCAGCGCCGCGACCCCGACCACGCCGAGTACCATGACCACGCCATCTTCCTCACAAGGCAAGATTTTGGTCCCGCAGGTATGCAAGGTACTGTATTTTTCTCGATCGAGGCCTGTGCAGACTGAGTGCTGATATCTGCTTCCATTCACAAAGGGGTTGGCTTCAAGTCTTGCCCAGGTAAGGTCGATGGAAACTTAAAAGTGGAGGCTGCAAGCTGAGGTCACAAACACACCTCACAGGAAAATAATTACTGAGTAGATTTCCCAAACCTAGCTGACTTGACATTGATGCCACCCTGGATATGAAAAACTGAGATTGATATTGTTGAAGGTTTTTGGCATGTAGTGAAAATCTGGAAATGTTTGTTTGTCATTTATGTAAACTAGTTTTTTAGATAATTCTCAATCCTAATAATACATGTATGCAATCATTTGGAGGATTTCTGTACCATACATGTTGTTCTGTCAGTTTGTCTCACGCTGAATTTCTTTTTTTCAGCCCTTCAAAACATAATTTGAAGTGAGCAGCCTAACCGCCAGAGAAACTGGGTCCAGAATGAACAGACATCCTCTGTGCTCAAGTTCAATATCTTGCATTGACCTGTGTGTATTTATAACTTTTAAAGCACAAGTGTCATGTTTAGAGGACGGCACAGGGCTACCTGGTTTGCTTGTCACACCTCCAGATGTTGCCATAGCTGCTGTTGTGTTGTGTTCATAACACGGCCGGTTTCTATGGCACCTTGCACTGTGTTGGGCTGGACCCGGTGCTGTGTCTCAGGGTCACGAGCAGACATCACACTCCCTTGTCAAAGTTTAGCTGTGAGATGGGAGATTCTATATCCAAATACATATATTGGGCTGCGGGATAAATAAAAAATCCATTTATGGAGCTGTGGAGTGTCTGCAATGCAAATGGAGATAAAAACAACTATATGAATCACATGAGTTTGTGAACTGTTGAGTTTGCCACATTTACCAATGCACTGTAAATTATTTCAAGTGTTTTTTATCTGCTCTCCACTTACTTATTCCCCATACAGTACGTTCAGTGTTTGAGTTTATCAACCAGATGACAGAGACCACCTCTCTCCTCACTCATGAGGCAGTAGAGAAAAACATGTTTGATCCTAGCTGCTGCTGCTGCTGCTCGTTTTCGCTTCAATGTGCAAAGCTCCCAAGGGCTTCATGGGAATTTAATCTGCATTCTCCTGAATTACTGTTTATCTGCCTTTCAGATAAATGCTCATGCTCCACAATTGCTTTCATGTTTTGCTATTTCACTCGCAGCACTAAATGTGTCCATTCTGTTGCCATTTATGAATAGAACCATCAATCATCAGGATTAAAAACTGGCCTTAATAAAGCGCCTTCATAATCACACAAACCCCCTGCTATGACTGAAATAACTTCAACACCACCAAAATAACCTGATATACATGCTTTCCAAGAGTCTATCACCGGCTGTCTGTCTGCTGCATTTTCTGCTTTTTACCTGCATGCCAAAAAGGTCTTCCAATGGTCAGAAAGCATGACAATGATTTCAAAGCCACCAAAAGAAGGCTGGAACGAGCGTGTTTCTGAACCAAAACAAAAGCGCTAAGCTCAATCACTGCACACCTCTTGATCGAGTTATGTTTAATGTTTGTGCTTTGCATAAAAGTTTGGCGAACTGTGTGAAGTGGTGTTATGCTGTGGGGGGGAACGGTGATGTTGACAGGCTTCCGAGCTTGCTGTACACTTTGCTGGGACTTCCTTAATGTATTATTGAGGAGATGTTTAGTTTACAAGCTGTCACGCAGGAGCTTCAGGCACCTTCACGCACACTCCACTTGCTAAAGCTGTCCATAGTATCTAGCATCTTAGCATTAAGCAAGGTGCTTTTCAGGTTTTTTAATCTTAACATAAATGCTTCAGTAATTTAGTCTGTTTCCTTTGCTGGTTCAGCATAGCCACAGATGTACTTTATAATCATTGAGTTGGCATCTGGCTCTGAATGCAGACTTACTGCAAACATCACTGACGCTGCATTTCCCGAATATTGAACATGTGTGTATGGTACATGTTACTTTCATTTATTGACTCGTTAGAAGCATTTTACCTTCCTTTAGTTCACCTGGAAGGTATTTTTTTTATTATTTTGAGTGTTGCTGCCTAAACGCAACCTACTGCATCAGATCACAATCAGTAAGTACCTATAGATACATGGGTTTCTCAATGAAAGAGACATTGAAATCAAAGGTCACAGCCTGTTGTTTTTAAAATGTACTGACCTGACCTGTCAGTCAGACATCCAGTGACATTCACAACGACCTCAATCACATCATATATAGCTCTCTTTCGTTCTATAATGTCACATCAAGAGATCACTTTCCACCTCAATCATCAGCACTGCATGAGTCTTGACCTTCATCCTGGTACTTGATTATTAGGGCTGTGTGGTCTTTTCTGTTGCCCAGGTTACGCTCCAGTTACAGGGATGTGCCACCCACTGAGGAGCTGCACTCTGAACCACGAGGACGGCTTCTCCTCCTCGTTTGTGGTGGCTCACGAAACCGGCCATGTGTAAGTACTGGAATGATGATGGAAGCACCAGCGGCGTCTCACAGAATCTTACTGCGTCCAATTAAGCCCATAGTTTTGCATGGTAGCAGCAGTCAGTGAACAAAGGCAGAGCCCTTTAACGTGGCTCTTGTCTTAACAAAACAAAGCATGTGGTTGCCTCAGCATGTGCATGCAGGTACTCATCCAGGCAAGATGACCTTATTAAGATCTGTTGTTTAAAAAATTAGATACGTATGAATGCCACACATTAGCATGTGTACGTAGGTATACACATAAAATAAGCAGATAAATTGCTGTGTTGTCTATTTATATATACTCAGTGTCCAATTAATTAGGTTCGCCTGTACAGTCTAATGCAGGGGTCTGCAACCTTTAACACCCAAAGAGCCATTTGGACCCGGTTTCCACGGAAAAGAAAACACCTGGAGCCGCAAATACTTTTTGACATCTAAAATGAAGATAACACTGTATATATTGTTTTTTTTAAACAACTATAGTGTGTTGCTTATGAAATCCATGAAGTGCTACAGAGAAAATTTTATTTTATTTATGTAATGAACACATTTTGAACACGAGCCGTGGGTTGCCGACCCCTGTCATAGACATTCTTAGATAAGGAAAATGTTATATGAGTTACATTCCACAGCTTAAGCTTGTTTTTATGTCTTTTAGGAACACTCTTCATATAGCAAATTTAGATGGCAATACTTTGTGGAATGGATGGTTTTACCATCAGGAAATTTAAAGGAATAGTTTCGGGAATGACACTTCAGGGTCTTGAATCATTTTCTTTAGAGGTAATGGTTGGCACATTTAGTTACTTTTGTACAGAACCAAACTATCTCTATCCAGTCTTTGTGCTAAGCTAAGCTAACCAGATGCCTGCAATAGATTCATTTTTAATGTTAAGGGCAAAGAGCATCAATCTTCTCATCTAATTCTCTCCATTAAAGCAAATACCCACATTTCCCAGAAGGTCAAACTATTCCTTTAAATCCATGCTAAAGAATTTTTTTATTTAAATTTTAATAGTATTACTGTATATCTCTGGAAACTCCAGTGCTTTACTGTGTTTAAGCTTCAGGGTCATTTGTAATGGGACATGTATTAAAAAGGGTTTCAATACTTTGAACTTTGGTGGTGAACAGTGGTGAGGTGTTTTTGGTCTCCAACACCCACGATAATGCTGTGGCATCTCTGACATCTCTCTCTACATAGGATAACAAAAGCTCACATCACAAAGCAATTCTGCAATAACCATGTATAGGCAGCCAAACATGCACAGCACATTGCAAATAACACCCCAGACTCCAATACAGAGCCAAACCATATGTCAAGATAGTATTTGTTCAGCCTTCCTGATCAGGATTACCTATGCATCCAAAGTAAATTGTTGCTTGTATCATGGACCTGCATTACTGCATAGTATTATTAATATTGTTATATTTACTTATTTGTTTTATATATTTTGTTGTGTTTTGTCATATTTCCTCTGATTGAATGCACACATCATGGCATATTTTGCTTGTAAACCTTCCCCTCCATCGAATTATATGTATTGTATGTCTCTATCATTGTCTGTGTTTATGTAGAGTCCCTTTGCACCAATAAAAAATGACTTCAAAAACCTATCCAAAGTTCACCTTTCTTTTCCATCCTTATGACATGCATCCGTGTTGGGTTCATAGCAAGTGTCTTTACTAATCTGGCATGTACTTTCAAAGAGAGGTTTATGCCCTGAGTTAAGCCTATATGGCAGAATGTCCTCTCAGGCTGTCTAGTTCCTCCAACAACCTCAGCATGAGACTAAGTGCAGTTTAAGAGTCGGTCAAAAAAGTCTGTCTAATGCATGTACTGCTGTAACCACAAAGCCCCCCAAAAGGCATGGCTGGCACCTGCTGAGATAAAAATGCAATTACAAAAACTTTTTACACAGTACATTAACTTTGACAGAATGAAATACTGATAAGCAAAATAGTTACTAGGCCTGATTTCTAGCCCCCGAAAATGTTTGGCCATTTTCCAAGTTTGTCTGGCTATTTGAGGGTCTGCTGTCATGCCCACACACATCAACAGTTTGTTCTCAAGGGAAAGAAATAACTAAGCCACAAGGCACGTATGTGAATGAGACTGGAGCAGGTGACTTATCAATCTGTGTCAGTGTGTCAGAGACAGACAATGGGTGCTGGAGCACATGCTCAGTGGGATGTGTCATTATGCATGCATGCAGACCCCCTGGAAATGAGCCTCCCATTCTGAAGATGAAGTGGGCAGGAAAACACCAGTTTCCAGTGTATGAAGTGGCACTCATGACTGAGTGATTCTTGACAAGCCTTCTTGAAGCGGTATCCCAAGTTTGCTGCCAGGTCCAATGATTGAAGTAGATACATGAATGTAATATACAATGAATGAGGTACTCAAACATGGCTGCTCATTCATTCCCATAAAAGCTGCTCACATAGACCATACATAACAGAAAAGTTTCTCTCTTTTCCTAACATTAGAATCAATCTTTGGCTGAGCCCGGCTGAGAGAAATAATGTCCTGACGCAGCGTTTGGTGGATTTTAAATATGTTGGATGTTGTGGTTGAAATTACTTTGAACCACTACCCCGCAACTTTTTTCACACGCCGTCATGCCGCCAATACATTTAGGCTCATCACACCAGACCAATGAAATTACCGAACAGGTCACAGTGGACCAATGAAACCGTTCGAATCACCGTAAATCAAACACACTTGCACTAAATTCTTCAGATCAGTCATTTTGAAAATGAGAGGGTGCGGCTTATATACAGGTGCACTCAATAGTCCAGAAATTACGGTATATAATTTTTGAATAGATGTTTTGCTCAGAATTTTTTACATTTTAATTGCTGCATACTATATTGGTTGGAGATGGTAAAACTTATTTCTGGGCCTAAGGAAGAGCAATACAAACTGCATAAGCCTTATAAGCAAGGATAGCGTAAAAAAACCCAACACACTCACACATCACAACTGAGTAAATTTGAGTTTTACAAAGTCAAATTTTTAGTTTGGCTTGTAGACAAAATGTAATAATAGCCAAATTCATATTTTTGGGATCGAATGAGAAGGCATAATTCAAGGAAACTTTAAAAAAAACTGCTCCACAGATAAAGCATTTCACTCACGTTACTGTATAAAAGATCCAAATCAGCAGCAAAACCAGATATATCATCTTTTTTATTCCACAAATTCTCCTTCCTTGTCAAAACCTGGTGTCTACATTGCCCACAATGTAACTCAACCGCAGAGAGTGAGGTCGAAGATTCACTTGTGTTGTGCTAGTAGCGGCTGAGCCGTTAGCAGAGGTTTGGTAACTTCACTTCTTTCTAGATCCACACAATCTTCCCCTTTAACCTAACTACAGCATTTTAATTGTTGGTAGGTAGACATTGCATTCACTTTTATTCTTCCTGATGAATTTCCAAGACATAAAAATAAGATAACATTGCTTACATTATTTCTACCCGCGTGGAAGTATTTCTCCAGCAGAAGGCCAAAATACGAGCATGTCAAATTTTTTATCAAAACAGTTATTTACTTTTTAATATGATAGTATAATTTAATTATATGTACTCCGTTTTCTAACCTTGTATAACAAATCACTTGCAAGAATACCAATGAATTGCACATTTCTGATAGTGATAGCCTCCCAATAACCTCCAGAGAAAATGTTTACATTAAAATAAAATAGTATAGTAACACTAACACACTGCAATAACTATCACAAAATGAAAGCATGGCAATAACAAATCCTCATTAACATAATGATTTTAAGATTACTGAGTAGAACCATACAATGACATTTGTGTTCATTTTACATTACTCGCATTATTTTCTCATAGTTTTCAAAAAAATTGTGATACTCCAGGTGGGAATAACCTCAACTGCAGCAACCCCCCATTCATTATTCATACGTTCCTTTCAATGCTGTAGGGAAAGCATCAGTCAAACAAAAGACAGCAAGTGAACTGTAGACACTCTCTTTCAAGGCATCTATTCATTTTCATCTCAGATGAACTTCATCTTTTGCCCCAAGCAGTTTTATAGATTATACAGAATTCCAGTGTGACCCTGTGGTCTGGTAGGTGGATGATATCTGACACAAGTCCATCTTTATTTAAGTGCTACATGTTCATGATCAGTCTGACCTACAACAGATGCAGGGACATCTCTCCTGGGTGACAACTCTTAGGAAAAAAGAGAAATACTTCAAAGAGAGACCATGACAGAGGCACTGACAGGACACAAGAGAGAGGGCTCGATTGTCTTCCGTATGAGACATGTTTGTATGTGCGTACTGTCTTTGTGAGGGAAGCATGGGAGACAGAAGATCAGTCAAAAAGAAATCAAAATAGAAAAAATCAAAAAGTAGGATTCCATAAACAAGAATCTAAAAAAAAGTGCTTTATTTTAGATAAAACACACAGGCGAATTCACAAAGAATGGATTATAGCCACTGAGCTCCATAAATAGTGCATCACTTGCGATTGCTATCTGCCTCGTCTTAAGGTCTGATTCCTAAAAGATATTGCGCTAATGATATAACAGCAAAAACGCACCCATAAAGTTTTGCAGCAGAGTGCTATTTGCCCTTGATTTGCATCTGATTGCAATTATCCATGTGGCAAAGTAGGCTATAGCTAGCCTGTAGGTTAGAGCTCCAGGCTCATTATGTTCGATACCATAGCACTCGTAACAACGAATAGCAGAGGCATGATGACAAACAGTAGGGAATAACTTTTGACAAGAGACAGTGATGTGTATGCGGTGTACGAGTCTCTCTTATATAATGATTAGTAATATTTTCTATTTTATACATTTATTGCAAGACTAGTCTTCCTCTGTGGAGGGATGGCCAATGCAAACTGTGAGGTACCACAGACTGCATGTGGTGCACTCATGTTCATGTCACTGATCCAGAGCAGGATGAAACACTGTGTTGGGTTTAAAGCTTAGTGGTTCAATCTGTGTGAAGTCAGTGTGTTCTTATATTTTTTCAGCTGCTCCATTGTCCTTTAAAAATGCAAAGACACGCAAGTTAGGTAAATTTAAATATACATTTTCAAAAGCTGTGTGACTGTGAGTGTTCACCCAGTAATGTAGCGGTAACCTATCCAAGGTGCATTCCAGTCTTCCAACCAAATGTTGGTATGTTTAATTAATCTTCGTACCCACTCATCAATTTCAGTGAGCTGTCCTCGCCACATGCCCGACACAGGTCGGAGAGGTCATCTGTAAAAACAACACAGACACTAATGTAGTCCAATGCCAATACCGTATACCGGAGAGAGTACTGTTTACCTGAATCATTCAGCAAGGACATTGCAATTTCCACTCCTAACCTAGCCACACCTTCCTGGTCCACAGGGTACTGGACAGGTTGCACAATATTTGCTCTGCAAGCTAAAGGTTCCTGATAAGTATAATTAAGGTGACTTTTTATAAATGACACAGAGATAATGAAATAGTTATCTTGCACAAAAATATACCACAAGATGTTATGTCCTGCTGTTTGGGATGAGCATTGGGCATTTCCCAATTGCCGAACACTGTTTGCGGACCAGCGCTCCACACAGAACACAGGTTGATTACAGTTAACCAGTCTTAACAGAAGCCCATGTAAGATCCTTTTCAATTCAATATCAGTTGAATTATATTAAATGACTTAAATAAAGGATAAACTTATGTTAGCGCTAGTCAAACAACCCTACACACCCTTTATAAACCTTTTTCTGACCTTTGTCAGACTGAAGTCATTGCATATGAGTGACTGCACCCACTAGTTTTTCTTCCCATAATCGTTAGATAGGTATTTATGATCTACAAGAAAAGAGTAGGCCTAATTTGTGATCTACTGTTGTCCTAAAGATCAAAAGAGAAATATCAGTACTCCACGTTATGGCGTTTCAACTCCAGAACCTCATCCAGAAGTTTGGGATCCATTTTCAACCAACCTATCTGTCCCTCTTTTGCACCTACCTCTACCTGTCTCCCCTATCTACATTACATTACATTTAGGCATTTAGCATACGCTTTTATCCAAAGTGACTTCCAAATCAGGAGCAACTGGGGGTTCAGTGTCTTACTCAAGGATACTTTGACACATGGACAGGAGGATCGAATCGCCAACCCTACAATTGATGCCCTACCTCCTGCGCCACAGCTGCCCTAGCTGCTCTACTCCTTTCTATTCTTACTTCCTTCTATGTACTCGCCCTCTCCACACACAAACATATACAACAAGTTACACAAGAAAAAAACAAATGCACACAACCCACGCTGCCAGAGACAAACAGATACAACAAACACTTTATTATACACGAGCACACTTTTACTCACACAATTACTCACCCACTGTCACTCACAAGAACAACCACTCACTCAGCCTATCTATATCTCACTTTCTTTTCATTGTATAACTGCTGTCTAATCTCTTACTAAACTCCTCACAAACCCACAATGTTGGACAGATTTTAACCAACCCCAGCTTTAAGGGTGCATTATAGCCTTGTGGGTGCTTCGAGAATTACACAGTTTCTTTTTGTCTTATTTGTATAGGTTTAGCATCCGCAAAAGCCACGCAATTCTTTTGTGAATTTGCTCTTGAGCGTTTAAAGAAGAGGTTCAGAGGTGGCAGGTAAACAGGACAGTTACTCATCAGTTGTTCTAAGATGTTCTGTGTTAAGCAGGGAATTAATTTTCTCAAAAAAGCGTTCAGGATTTAGACTGCTATACAGTCATCTCTGGGTCTCTCGTGTGCTCACAGCAGAGGCGTGCAGACCACATTGTTGTCACCAAAACTGCTATTATTCCATTAAGAGTTTTGTTCTCAAATGTTTACTCCAATTACAAAAACTCACATGTACATAACAAACACTCCTCAGTGTAACTTTCTCTGCGAGCATACTGTAGTTAACAGTGAATGAAAAACCACATCAGAAAGTGCAGTACTGTATTCCATGGGAAATAAGTAACGGAAACCGTTATTATACCACCCTTTAAACAAATTACCTTATGCATTTTTATGTTGCTATGCCAAGATTATATATCTCCCCCTCCTTATCTTAAAAGTTTATCATTACACACTCAAACACACACACACACACACACACACACACACCCACACACTCACATGCCAGCACCATGTCTGACACCAAAAACAAAAACCCTATAAATCCCCAAAAGCAAGATTCACACTTGAATGGCAAACAGCTGCAATTCCTCAGATAGTACAAAAACACGCAGGCCATTTGGGAAGTGTAACTCCCCAAAGTCTCATGTTCATAAGCGCTGCCAACACTTCATCAAAAAACAGACAGATCTAAACTCTTGTAGCCTGCACAGTTTTCCTGCATGCAAGTTACGGTTTGTCTCAGGTCAGCGGTTCTCATTGTGCTGGGCACTCTACAGTGCTTCCACACACATCACATGAGTGCATCTCATTACTGTTAATATAATGTTATTATTCATTGTTTTTGTTCTAGTTCAACTGAACATATGATTAATGAGGTTAACTTTTTTTTACACCTTGCCCCTAAAAGCCAGCAAGGACATAAAGTGGAATGAAATACATGTTTTTATAAAATTTCAAGTCCATTGCATGGTCAAATCATGTGCCAAATTATTTGTACTCTTGGCTTGTCCTGCTTATATGGTCAAATTATTGCAATTTGACAAGGAGCTGAAGTAAACTGATTCTGGTGCTCATCGGTTTCATGGCAAAATAAATAAAATCAACCTTCTAATTATATACTTGGGATGAGGCCTGGAGGTGTGGTCCAAGAGGCATTCTCAGATACAATCAGCTGAAAAAACTGAGAGTACTGTCTTGTTTCCTGCTCTCGTTTAAAACTAAACTTAGAAGTCGAGCAGGATCTGGGCTGCCAAAAATGCTCTGAGGTCCTTAAACAATATACTCTTGTATGGTCTTGGGCACTTAGTTCACTCTTTGCCTCAGACCTGTGGTTATATTTCATTTTGGCTTGAAAAATGTGAGTGGATTTCAAAATACAATCAACTCAAATCCATGGATCTCCTCTGCATTCAGGTTAGTCACAGTCTTTCCCACTACTGGACTAGAAGAAAATGTAGTTGGCCTGTTGAGTGTTTTACGGTTTCTGATTTGGGTATGACATGTACAAAATTTATGTTGCAAAGAAAATAAATAATAATCCACTCAGACAAAAAGAAAGAAAGAAGAGAGTGCACTTGACAAGAATGCATACCATAAGAAGCATTTACTTGGCTTCTTTGTAGGGTTTCCATTTCATTAGACAGATTGAGTGTTCCTTAATACTTATTATAACTGTGTTTATTAACTAGACTGTGGTTTGATGGACATTGTCTTGCCAAAGTATTGCCGTCAGATCAGATCAAAGCACATTATTTTTGCTCTGGATCTTGCTGACCTAGAAACTGACATTTGGAAAGATTCACTGTTTGTGTAAAGTATGTGTCTGTGTGTATGTATGAGCATGTGTGTCTGTGTACACACCTTTCTAACTGACATCCATTTTTCAAGAAAAATATGTTAATTAGTATGGAGAAAAACAAACCATATGGAGAAAAACTGTAACCCACATAGTTAAGTGTGGTAAATATGCAGAACAAAACTATGGATATGCATTTCTCTGTTTATCTCGTAAACGCTCCCTGGGATAGAGATTTTTATGGAGACCTTTGTGGGTGGTGGTAGTGAGGACTCATAAGAGACCTTTACCCTGGTAAGGTTTTGCTAAACTTATGGGCCAGCTTTGACTCGCAGTACTTAGTGTGTGTGGCTTGGCAAAATGATCATTCAGAGCCTGGATGCAGACATTAATTCAAAGGCTTTGTTTTAAATCCAGCAGCTGCATTGATATCTTTGTAGAACATGCCTGAGTGTATATTTACACATCTTCTTTAAGTCAAAATGGTGGTGTGATGATGACATATTTGCAATTTTGGTCATGTTTGTTGATATTCAACAATTTGATGCATGTAGCAGTTTGGATGGATGATCAGAAGGTCAAATTAACATTTTAAAACATCCATGACAGAAATAAAATTATTGTTTGCTGGTACATTTAACAGTTTGTCTCCATTTTTTTTACATTTTACCGCAGTGCTCGGCTGAGCCTAACTGTACTGCATCCACATTCATTAGAAAAAATAGTCCATGTATTGTAACTTGGCATTTTCAGAAGTCTCCTGAAAGACTAAAATCTCCTTATCAATGAGGAAAAGCGGCACTTCCACCAGCAGTGTGCTAATTACTCAACAGCGTCCTCGGGTTCCCACAGCTGTTTTGCAGATCTCTAAGGGAAAAAGAAACACATTTTGGAAGGCTTACACTGTTGAAAGATGGCTCTTGAATTGGAATGGAAAAATGTCAAGTGTACTGCTTTGTAAAGAGTGGGATGAGAAAATTGAAAATCCTCCTTCCCTTAGCAGACAGTTTCTCATTGCCTGACACAGACGCAGCCAAGACAATCCCTTGCATAACCTCTGAATTATTTACATATTCCGGTGGGTGTGCATAAACATTACTGTTTTATGCCTGGCTGGGTGAGAATGGACACAAACATTCCTTGACAGCTATCATATTACAGTGTTCAACGTCAGACCATGTGATGGTGGAAGAATCCATAGAAAAAAGGGGGACAGTATCCACAAGCAGGGTCGATATATTGATCGCTATCCAGGGTCCAATGCTAGTGTCATGTCAGAGGCCATCCTAGCTCCGCTTAACTTATTGATCATTTAATAGTTTTTGCCAAGGCAGTCAATGGTGATGCAGGGATTAATCCTTAACATCTACCTTCGCACTGTCTCTATAAAGAAGCCTGCAGAGTGCATAATGGCATTGGATTTTTGATTGGTTTCAACCAAAAGGGTTTCATATTTTTTGGACTGAAAAGAAAATACACAAAATCTTTTCTGTTCTGGTTGATTACTGACCATGAAAAAACAGCTCTTCAAGCCTGCTGGTCTCCAGGGCACTGTTCTCTATCAATACCAGTTAAAGGAATGTCTGTGTAGCATGCTAATACAAGGACATAGGATAGTCAAACATACGCAGATGATTCTTTCCATTATAAATTAGCTCCTTATTTTGGCATCCATGACAAAGAGAAAATAACCTTGGATTGGTTTTATTTTTCAAGACACTTGTCATCACACTTTCTTGACCTTTTAGATAGATTGCAGTGTATGTTAGTCATTGACTTGCTCAAATGTTTGTAAGAATCAGTTCATCTGAAGTGAACATCCTCCCACAAATAATTGAATAATACAATTAAAATAACAGCGGAACTGACATTTAGTAATCGGTGACATTTGCTGTCATAACAGTTTGTCAACACCTTCCTCAAGTTATTCAATAATTCATTGTAAAAAAAAAAAAGCTTTTCACACATGTGAAAAGTAAACACTGCAATACTGTTGTTTACTCTCTATAAATGGAAGTTTGATGTAAAGTGTCATATCTTGTTTCTCTCTTTCATCTCCTCCTTTTCCACCCACAGAGTGGCTGCATGTGCTTTGGCTTAAGATGTATCGTCATCATCATGACTGGGCTGTGGGGGAAAAACAGCTTTATGAGTGCTCAGAGGCACAGAAACATTTACTCATGCGTTGAGTCAAAGGTTTAAAATATCATTTGAAATGAATGACTTAAGTTCCACACAGTCCAAACCCAGATATTCTCTTACTTTGTGACACAGGACAATTAGCTCATTAACTCCAACTACAATGTGTTTTCTGTGCTGTTGGTATGTAATTATATAAAAATAGCTGAAAATCAGTAAAAAATAAATTGGTCCTCACTAACCTGATTAAATAAAATCAGCTTAGATTTTGGGGTTACTATCAAAACAATGTGTGCACTACAAAGTAAGAGACTAATAAATGGGAAAACTGTGCTGCTGTATATTCATTTATTGCCTTGAATCTGTACAAACACAAAAGTGTAAAAATTACAATTTGCCATTTTATGTGGGGTTTGGTGGTTATTTCTTGATCTGGACCACCAGCAGAGAAACCAGTAAGTTACTGGTCCTGGCTAAGAAATAGTCTGACACATAACCCCACGTATAAGGGCAAATGTTGCAGTAAGGTGGATTTTGTTAGCTTTGGATAAAGCCAGACTAGATGTTTCCAGTCTTTATGCTAAGCTACATTAGGCATCCTTTGCATTATTTAACACATATTTTAGTACTCTAGACAGACTGCCATAAAACAGAATGGTTTTTTTTGTCTATGTGGCCTTTTTATGACACTTTAAATAGGCTTCTACACAAAACACACACACTCACAGGTAAATAATCCACACACACACTTAAGCAACAAGCAATAAACAAAAACAGACAGATAAATACAAATACACATTCATGCGATTCCCAAATGCCTTTCGTGTGCAGTTTGATAATATGTGAGACCCTCTGGGTGTCAGTAAATACTTTCTATGGTTCCACTGGAACAGAGGACTTAAGTAGCCTCAGTAAATGGTTTTATAAGCAGTTCACTGAAGCATGATGTCTCCTTACCTGAAACCCTTTACCATTATCCAGCACATATTACCACTGATACAATTTATTTTCAGGCAATTGTGGCACAGACCAATGATTCCCTTGATTGATTCTATTGCTCAGGCTAAAACTGTGCTCTCACTCTTTAAAGAGAGTGAGTCACCCATGTGTCTATGTCCTTCAGACATGGACTTTACAGCAAATCTCTAGGAATCTCACATTAGGAAAATCCAAATCAAAGCTGTGGCTCAAGTTTCTTCCAATTATTTATAGCTTTAGCCGAATATATTTTTAGAAGTTTCTCTGGACTAAGGATAGTGCAGAGGGCAAACAAGGGCCAGCTGATACTGCTTATTGCTGAAAAGCAAACTTCAAACAAGATTTATTATCACTGCTGACACAGAAAAATGATTGCCTTTAATCACTCTTGTCAGAAAGGATACTCTTCAGGAATACCTAAATGTGTCTTCCTGTTTCATAACAGAACACACAAGTGTCATTTACAATCTCGCTAAAAAGAGCATTTATCTCAAATTAACACATTTCTGCTGTCACATTTACACACATCCTACATACATGTTTATAGCTGAAAAGGTGCAAAGCAGCGCAGTGCCAAATTCCTCAGTACACTGTGGCTGTTGATTTCATCAACCTGCCAGCAATAGAACAGTTGATTGATTTAAATTATTTTCAAATCAAACCAAACAAGTTGTAATTAACTCACTTCACTCAAGATCCCTGCAACAAAGGGGTACACTTTTAATCGGTAAAGACTCCCCTTGGTCTACATAATACCTTTTAGTGGGGATTTTGTCGAATCTGGTTTTAATAGTTAACAACTACAGATGAGCAACAGGAGGGCAGAGTGGGTGGGAATTTGAGAGTGGTGGTGAGGGTCATGTGTTTACTTAAGCCTTTGATGATCAGGGGTGTGGAGGAGAAAGAGTGTGGGGAGACTTCCTCATAACACACGTTAAAACCCTGCTGTCTCCTGCAGTTGCACAGCATATTGATCTTGGCACAAGAAATATAGTTTTTGCGAGCCATTTGCTTTTGTTGATATGTGGCATCGTGGAGTGAAAATGAGTTGCAGAGGTCTTTGGGAAGAACATCTAACTCAAACACTTAAATAACCACTTCTCAGCAATGCCTGTTTGTATCAGAGTATAACAGTTGTTGCAGTGTGTGTCATGATTGCAGCATGTGCTTACGCAGGCTTTGATGTTAAGTCCTCAGTAAAGGGTTGAGTGCCATATCTATAAATTGTTCTTTAGTCCCAAGCCTCAGCCGGTGAAGAACATATTTGCCCAATCTGAGAAGAAAAGCTGTTAAATCTACAACTTGCTGGCTGGTGAAACTCTATCCTTGTTCTGAGCTCATATATATAGTAACATGAGCAACATCTGGATGAGTCAAAAGTTAAGGAATACCTTTAAATAAACTATAAGAAGAGAATCCTGAAAATCTCAATAAACAAAGCTGTTTGTAATTAAAATCTTTATACAGCTCAAATAGAAACTTGAGTCTGTTTAAACAAAACCCTGCTAAGTCCTCTTGATTTGATGAATCTGTAGAATTAAGTTAAAAGGAGCCTTGCTGTGTTAGACTAAGAATATCTGATTGTTTGAAACATTTGCTTTGCATTGTAAATTGGGTAATTATTGGCATCATCAGCTACAACAGTGATGCCTGTCTGAAATTAAATCAATTTCAGACGCTGACTGACGCTGTACTGAATTAAAGACTTTAATTAAAGAATTAAAGATGTAGAAAGAGCGTCAAGACTTAGAGAGTATGCCATTGATGCAGATGCAGGTATAGGATTACATGCACACTACTCATTGAGTCAGTTCTGGCAGATGTTACATTACAACAGAGCTGTCTAAAGAAGACTCAAAGGCTAAATTCCTGGCTAATTAAACAATAGTAATGAGCAATGAGAATCACAGTTTAGAATAATGTGAAAGCTCATGTCATTCATTCAGTAGAGCCTGATATATATCACTCTATTATGCATTCAGCACAAACTGACAAAAATGCTGTAGAGTGGAACGTCAGCAGAGCATAGCTGACTACTCAGCAAACCCAGCCAAATATTATAATTCTTCAACTGTAGTTTAAATAAGAAATGCAGGATTGTGGATGTGGGGGCTCAGGCCAGTGTTTCAGACAACCTCCACATTGTTGACTTGGACGTATTCGTAGTGGAAACAGATGGGATGGGGTGCACAGTGGCAGATCATCATTATTATGGTCACACAGTGGGGGAGAGTTATGGAAAATGTTCCTTGTGAGGCAACGCATCATAGTTTATTCACTTTGTAAAACTAAGATGAAAATCAATGGATGGTACTGTAAAAGTACAAAAAATAATACTTTTGATGGGAATGCAACATCTTGCTCTTTTTTAGAAATGATTTACAAATAACATACTCTGCTATTACAGCAATTTTGCAATTTGACAGATTTTCAATGACAAAATGCCCAAATGCTCTAAGTAGTTTTATTTTGAACATTACAATCATAGCTCAATCAAAATCAAATTTTCAGTCCTTTTGTAATGTTAGGACTCAGTATATGTGCAGCAGAAAGAGTATAATAATAAGCAGAATGAAAAAGAGAGGGGAAACATGACCTGGTGCCAGTGGTATTAATGGCGCGGGACTATGAGAAGAGAGAAATAGAGAAGCCTGCTGGGGGAACACATAACTTCGCTCTGCGTCCCAATGCTGAGAGAGGAAGAGAAAAAGAAGACAATGCAATATTCTCTTTGGAATTAATTCACTGTCTCTTCTCCAAGAGCCTCTAATTTAGTGTTGCTTGCCTTCCTTACTGCCTCAATCTGCCCCTCGCTCTCTCTGTCTCTCCCACTTTCTTCATCCATCTTCTTTACTATCTCACTGTTTCCATCCTGCTCTGTGCTCCCCCACCACCATCACCACCCTTCTAACCACCACCACCTCTTTCCCTTTACTGTCTCCTGTTCTCTGCCTTAGGCTTTTGTTAGACTGTCTTTGTCGCGAGTGCAGAGAGAAAGAGGGAGGCCTTGAACACGACTCAAGCAGTCTGATTGGGAAGGAGAGCACGAGGACCTGGAGACATGGGAGATGAGAGAGGGAGCGAGTGGGTATGAAAAACCTCTTCTCCCCCTGTGAGAGACAGAGGGAATAGGAAAGAAGAGAAAGCATACTGATATAAACACAGACAGGCAAGGGAGAGCGAAAAGTGGTTATCCCCTTATCCACTGTTTTAAAGAGGTTAACCTCATTAAAATTGTGGTTATGAAAATGCTGAGGGCACGGTAGATAATAAAGCCTCATGCCAATAGTACATTCTCAGCCTGAATTCATTGAATCTTCACCCATTACATTTCAATTTGAGATTATTTCTGCATCCTAAAAGTGCTTTAGCTCCCCCTGTCCATTTGGGTGAAGGGATAACATCTTTCTGCCCTTCAAGGTGTGGATTATTGCTGGAAGAGAAGTAGCGGCCACTCCTCTCCAACTCTGTAACTTTTTCTAGAAATAAAAACATGGTGCCCGCTTTTAGTGGCTGAAATAAAAACAGCAGTAAATGAGTCAAATATGAGAAGGTCACTGTGTTTTCCAGCCCGTTGCTCATCCTAAATGGGTCCCCATGGTCTAAAATGAGGATGGATGTGAGCTGAAGAGGATTCACTGATCTGAGCTCAGCCTCTCAACAAGCCAAAGGAAAAACAAGGGCAAAGGAGACGAGGAGAGCTGATTTCGAAGGAGGATTGGCTGTGGTGAGGTTTAGATAGACTAGTGTGGAGGATGTACAGAATACAGTCATAGGAGCTGTGTTCAGTGTGTAGGCTGACAGTGGAGACAGGGAGGAGGTTAAAAAGTCTGTACTTAGTGTACAGATTTACCAGCAAGCTCTGGTGCCGGTGACTGATCCTCTCTGATCATCTCTCAGTTTGATTTGTTTCTCTTTCTCTGGCCCAGATGAAACTGAAGCCTAAAGGGGGGTTTTGTATCTGTTTTTTGATTGTAAGTGCACACTAGCTAGTCAAATGAAAAAAGAAAGGTCTTATGTTTATCTGATTTAATTTTAGTATATTTTGAATCCAACTCCAAACAAAAGGTAATATCAGTAAAACAACAATTGTTTTGATGTCTGGATATGCAGGATTAGTATAAGAAATCCTCAGTGGATTAATAAGTAGTAACCAAGGCTGTTTAAGACATTTCAGTGTGCAGTTGAGGTTTTTGTCTCATTAATAACCTTCCTTATTGATAAAATATTTGAAAAAGAACACATTTTTTCTACCAAGAGTGATCTGCTATGGAGACAAAGCCTGGGAAATCTGAAACAGTAGGAGTTGCTGTGATCTGTGATCATAGGAATAGAGGGTGACGTCTCATTAAAATGACAGCAGACTTTACTGTGGACAGTGCGGATGATTTATAGGTCTTGACCAAGTGCATACAGTTATAGGTCTCTATCTACATTAAACCATGAGACACTTGATATCTTTCATGATTCATGATGAGGAGCCCAGAAACACCTCAAGGTCAGACTGATAACTGTGGGATGTTGGATGATGCCATCAGCTTAAAGTCTGAGCCTTGCCCTGCTCTTTCTTCACTTGTGGAACATGCTCAGTAAAATATGTGGACATAAAAACTGAGTTTAGAATGGTACTAAACTGGATGCATGTCCCTTAAAAATGATGCATCCTCCCTAACGACCTATTGGTGACCTACAGTAAATGCCACCTGGGGAGAACATCCAATCCAATGTTGAATGTACTTGCAAGAGGAGACTGTTATTACCAACATCTTAACATGTTGAGCACAGTGAAAACCATCCTCTCTCCTACTTTGGCCATCAAATATGATAATTTAACAATACATGGAATAACATAAACAGGCAAAAATAGCATTTTATTTGACCTGTAATTATAGTCCCCATCGTGGGTTAATCAGTGTAAATTTAAAATTGCCAAAGTGCAATTGTCGGATTCATTTAACCCCAAGTTTCATCAAAATCCAATCAGTGGTGGCTGAAATATCACACATGGCACATGAACAATCAGTGTGGTGCCACCCGTGTGGAAATAATCTAATTTTGAAAATGCCACAGCTCAGTTAGATACCTACAGCAGTTTACATTCTACTTTCATCAGTGCCCTGTCAGTGGTGTCTGAATGGATAGATGGATGAAATCCTAAGATGGTCATTAAGATCAACCTTTCAGTAAGATCATCAGATCACGTTTCATGCCTCTAAGTAGCTGAAGTGACTTATTAACTGGAAAAGCAAGGCCTACGCCATGAAATTGTCTAGATTGGTGCTACTGTCATTCATGGAGTCATAATAAGCAAGCTGCAGTATGGGAACACATTTTACCTTTGATGTGCATGAAATCAAAGTTATGTGCATGTTGTTACACTGTGTTTCAACACCATCACACACCACCACATTTACACCTGATTTTACAGGAACAACAGAAAATATCACGATGAGAACACAAGGGAGGTTTACTTTTATTGAAATAATATACACAGGTAGTCAACAGAAAACCTACACCCCACAAAGAAATGCATTTATGAATGTAACATTTGATAAGCAACACACTGCATTAACATTTAAGACCAATATATCACTGCCATTACAGAATTGCCTAGTTTATTCTTTTGTTGGAATGCTGGTCCAAGATCTGCACATTAAAACTCAGCAAGGCATTCTAGAGAAAAGGTACTTGAAACAGACGTCCACTTGTTCAGTCTTGAAAAGCAAGCCATGGGGACTGAAAAACAGAGGTAAAGTTTAATCCCAACCTGGTACCTGGCACTTCCCAACCTTTGGAAGTGCTCTTCAGGAGGAGGGGAGGAATAAGAGTTGTAACCATCAGCGAGACAGCGCCCCAGCCGGCTCACTGTGACCGACCGTGAAGCCCACATCTTCGGCGAGCCAAATGAACTGGCCTTGAAGCTGCGTCAATTCACACCGCCTAGCCGGGATGTTAGGTGACCTTCAAAACAAAAACTTAACTTTCTTTTTTTTTTGGTACTTCAAAAAATATGGAGTTGATGCCGTGCAGCTTAATTTAAGTGTCATCAAATCAAAACAATGCACTGAATATGATATTGAGTGAAACACTGTCTTGCACAAGCCTTCATTGCAATCCATGCAGTGAAAACAACTATAGGAAAATACAATAAATCAGTAGGCCTATCCGTAAAATAACATATATTAACTGTTTGACATCACTGGGAATCAAATGTGGCGTATTTTGAATAAAATTGATTAATTACCGGGTTTTATTTTGGAAGACTAGGCCGGAAGTGATACTTTTCCTAGCTCGGGGAGGCTTAACGGTTGTTGTCCGGCAGCAGTGAGCGCACACGTCGCTCTCTCCACTACATCGCGCCACTGCGGTAGGAGCGGGGAAGGCAGCGTCGGAGGGGGACCCGGCAGCCACAGTTCACGAACAAATCCAGGCGGCGAAGTGTGTCTCTCCGCCGACTTTAACACGGGGGAGGACTTTACCTGAGGGGACATATAACAACAGCTCCCAGGGCAACCCTACACAGCCCCGCGCGAGCGAACGGGGGAGAACTTTTGGCTATTGCTCCGTACATTTTTACCACACCTCCGTAACCTTGGAAGTCAGACCTGTTTATTGCGAAAGAGGATGGGACCGCTACTCCTTTCCATCGTCCTGTGTTTGGGCGCCGCTGTCCCGCAGCATGTGACAGGTGAGTGGAAAAGTGTCTGGCTGTCATGATCGTTGTCAAAACATTTCCCACGACCAGCCCTTCAGCGTGGGAGTACCACAAACTGGTCAGTAGCGGTCGGAGCGAATGTATATATTGGACGTGGCCAAGTGAATTGATTATTTTAAAAGAGGGGAAGCCCGCACACGAATAACTGCAAAACTGCGATGTGCGTCTACGCGAGAGCCTGTGTTGTTTGCGGAATACGAGCAGCCTGTCAGCGCGGTTTGGCGATAGAAAACTACCGCTTGTAAAATTTTCACGACTCGTCAGTTAATTGGTTTACTTGTGTTTAAAGGGCATGTGTTTGAGTGGATGACACAGATGATTCTTTTTTAAAAAAATTTTTTATCCGTGCGTAATACCTCTGCGATAAGAGGCCAAATCAGTCCGTGCATCTGGCGCGCACATATAAGGTAGAACTGTGCACTGCTCCCGTCTTTTGTAAGACCTCACAGTGGTAATCTTCAACTGTTTGCTCTCGCTCCTCTGTGCTGTTTCCACGGGATATGAAAGACTTAACGAACTGAATTAAGTAAAAAGATAAATGGAAAGATTTCTCGAATGCTTTAGACAGACCTAGATGTTATCACTCGGAGATATGCTAGTAAGCCTCCTGTAATAGTTGCATCGCAGCATTATTGACTAGGATGACACTGAGAGAAGGTCAGTTGTGTATTTCAAGTCTAATGTAGAGTCTTACCAAAAACTGTCAGACTGGATTATGTATGAGGAGATTGTTGGAAGCTTATGGATTCACCTGATTCACAGGATCAGCATTTAAATCATTTCACACACACACGCACACACACACACACACACACACACACACACTCTCTCTCCCTTTGTCCTTCCAGTTTTCTGGTGATAGGAATATTTAAGCCTTTGCCCGCTGTATATTTTCCATGAAGAGTGCAGAAAAGTATACCTGTGGGATATGTGTAAAGAAAGCAGTGCAGCCTTTATAGAAGTGGGTCATGCCACCCCCACCTATCTATATTCATTTAGCAACATGCTTGCCTCAAGAGTCACACATGTCAGACAGATCTCAGTCTCTACACCAGGAGACTGCCTTAAGCAGAGTTTGTGAGGCTACTTAAGCCTCACAGTGTCATCTCAGTGTCAGCCGTTACAAGACGTAATACTCCCTGGTAGGTTGGCATAATGAAGGCAGTGGAAAAGCAGGGAGCTGTGGTGCCGTGGGTCGGCTTGTTTCAAGGCGCAGCGAGTTAAAAATACACCCTCAATTAATCATTTCCCAGTTAAATTGGTGGTACTTTAAATGAGTTTGTCCGTCTGTTTCCAAACTGAGCACAGCTGTAACTTCATCCACAGCGAGGAGCTGATGTGAGGAGGAGATGGAGGTGGATGGAGGCTGTTAGAAATATTTGATCTGTGTGTGAGCATCCTTGTAACCATAATGGTCACCCTGATAGCTATTTTAGCAACATAACTGCTCAGGGATGTTTTTTTCCTCTCAAACATCCCAGGGCTCCAAAAGTCCAACCGCCTTCAAAGTCCCTGTCATGAAGAAAGATTGAAAGAATGCATTGTGATGATTAGAAATCTTTTTGTATTGCACACAAGCGACGTTATACTTGCCTTTTCCTGTTGCTCAAAGCAGCTGTCTCTGAAGACACCTGCTAACAAACACTCTATTGAGCATGTCACAGGGTGCCTCTGTCCACTGAAACAAATTGATCAAGCAGAAACATTCGCCTTCAGGTAAAACAGACTGCATTGTTCCAAGTGAGTGTGCAATACATCACTTCCTCTGGTTGGTTACTGGTGCTGACTCTCACACATTGTTTGGGATTCTGCCTGTCCGCCTGGACAAAGCACATGACCGCACCCGTGGGCCCCCTGTATGGAAATGTAAGATGCTTTTGTGCTTGTTTAGAGAGTCATTGAATTTATGCATCTTCATTTTAGTCTTGTTATAATGGCTGTGCAATTAGAGCCTTTTAGGCAAATCTGGAGAGTTGATGTGATTGCCTGCTACTGGTGATTCATGATTAGTGTTAATATTGGTTGGTCACTGTTCATTTCACTTAAATATTTCACCTGCTTAACTGAAAAAGTTTGTCCAACACAATGCAGTTTCTAAATTGACTGTGAGTTTAAAGTTGGCTTGAGCAGTTGCTCATCATGCTCACAGACTGTAGATTTATCCATTTAAAACTTGAGGGAAAGACTGACAGAAGGCTACTTCGTTGCTAGCAGGAATGGCATCTGGCACATTTGGATAAGCAATAGACCTGGATGGAAATGAGAGTAATGGGAATGTTGGCTCGATTTAACTGTATACTGCTTGGGATATCATGGGGCCATGGAACACCAAAGACACAGTACACACTAATTCTTACATTTTACTCTGACGCATCAGTCTACTACAGTGGGCTATAATTGTCATGAGTAATTCAATGATTAAATAACTTTCTGTTTTGTTATTAATTCAAATCTTTTGTTTTGAGCAAAAATTCAAAACATTCACTGAATATTTTGGGGTCTTGTACTATTGGTCAAATAAAACAATCGATTTGAATATAATGTATTAGACTTTGGGAAATTAAAGTGGCACCGTTCACTGTTTTCAACATTTTATAGACAAAACAATTAATAAAGAGAATACTCTACAGATCAGTCGATAATGAAATTAATTGTTAGTTGCAGCCCACGTATTATAGCTTTTTCTGCAAAAGCCTAAAAAGTCCTTTATAATTTGATTTCAATCGCTTGGAGACAATATGCATGACTAAATTAGTTGTGGAATTGTCCTTGGTTTACTTTTAGTGAAATTATTTCAAGTCAATTGGTTGCCCCCGTGCAGAAAAACAAAACAAAACAAGCCTTGTGTTTGCAAACAGTTGTGGATATTAATGGAAGATGTTCTCTTTAAATGCATGCAGATGGCAGCAGCAGTATTACATTTACTGGCCACCGCAGGTTATGGTTGATGTACAGGTGACTTTTATTAACGATGACTCACCTCTACGGTGCCCTTCAGTCTGGTTTTAAATGTTACAGTCTTCAATCAGTAGAAAGAGGTCAGACCTCTGTCAGATTAGCAGCCATGATAACCAAAAGACTCACAGCAACTCATTGGACAAGGCAACATGGGATGTCAGAACAAAGGAATCAATTCTTCCACAAAGCTTTCTCCTGCTGCTGTAATGACTTTGGCCACTGTCTTAAATTGTTCTTGTGTTTGTGGAACTTGATTGGGCTATTCATTGCCAGCGCAGATGTTCCTTAATCCCATTATAATTGAAGGAGACTTAATTTCTCTCCTATGCTGACAAGTTAATGGATACAGTGCTATTTATCTTCACTGTAGTCTGGCCTCTGTTGTCCTGACTACATTTCATGCTTGACTTATTGGGAGGACACTAGAGGGACGGTTATAGAGGTTGCAAGGACATACACTGAGAAAGTGCTTACCAATAGAGCTTTAGTACAGCGCTGACATGAGGATGGACAGCACAGTGGTAAAATAAGTTGTTTGAGCCAGACAGAAACAAACCGATGGTGTCACTGTTGTTTTGTTATGTCTTTGTATCCAATTTTCTCCCTTGTAATTGAGAAATCACCTGACTAGTCATAAGTGTCGCACTCAACTAAACTATTGGTTTTGGCGATATACTGTGTGCTTTAGGGCATGTTGTAGATTTTCAAGATGACTTCAGGCGTATCAACTCTGCATTTGTACATCAGAGAGTGAAAAGGAACAGTGTCTAAACACATAAAGACAAATACAGAAGACTGATCAGCTGTAAAAATAGCCTCTTTCCCCCCAAGACTTTGCCTGTTTTCCCCTAATCCTTAAATCAATGCCTGATGTTTCTATTCACAAATCTCTGGAAACATTGATTCAAACATTTTTTTAGACACTTTTAAGGTCCAACCTTTACTAAAAGCAGTATGTAACATTATGACAGCAGGCTTACGCAGCGATCTTCTTAGTGTCCTATTAATGCCAGTGTCAAAATTCAGACCATGACTGTGCCAGAAAGGAGAAAAAAAGGGCAGAAAGGGTCCTCTGAAACAGTAAAGGGATTATATGAATGTTCCGTTTGTAGTGTCATTTCATGTTGAGCGTACTTCACTTTTTCAGCTAAGAACATGTAGCAGCCCATCTTTTCATAGTTTGAGCATTCATGAGACCACATGCTGGTTTTAAATAATCCCACTGGGTCACGATAAATGACTCAACTTTTGGAGGCACGAGAAGGCCCACAGTGTGTGCGTGGCAAAACATGCAAACAGTGAAGTTATATAATGTCTTGTTTAAAATACATGTACTTTAACAACGGTAAGATATTCTTTGGGACTGCTTATGAGTTTGCTGAGGCTCATAGATAGATACTGTATTGATCCTGAGGGAAATGTAGGCACTCAGTAGCTTAAATACACAAACACCAATACACACAAGAATATAAGGAAAATGTGTATATATATTTATATAAGAACACAAAAACTCAGCCGTGAAGTGATCTAACTGCCAGAACTAGTACAGAGAGCTGTTCTTTGATATAGTATGTGCTAAATAGAATAGATGCAAATGTAAGGTGATTAAAACTAAAAAACTGTGAATAAAAACAATGATACTTCTGATAATATATAAAGATACTATTAAAGATAAATATATAAACAAATGTTGGTTTCACTTGCTCCCCATCATCGCTGGGAGGAGTTAAATAGTCGTATTGGCTGGGGGACAAAAGACTTCCTCAGTCTGTCTGTTGAGCATAGATATAGTAGAGTACAACGCAATGTTCAACATTACTGCACAGTAGTTCATCTTGCTGTCAATGGATGGTGATATTTGGCAGAACAAGAACAAGATATCCACCAGTTTAGGTTTATCAGATACTTCTGCGGAAGAGTTGAATGACCTGAAGGTACATCATTTGTAGAGGCGATGGTATGTGTCTGGACAAAAACAATAAAACGACTTCCATGTGTTGTTGAAATAAAGTTTTAAACACTTGGTATTGAACAGCACTCTTTGTAATTCATCTTCATACCAAAAAGTCAAAGCTAATCATTGCACAGTTACTCAACTGGTAGGACTTTATTTACTTACATAGATTTGCTTCTGGCTACACCTGGGGAATGTGGCTGAAATTATTTTCAAATGATTATAACTTTTTTTTCGCATTGTTACGTAATATAATTATATAGGCTACATTCATCACAGTTTGTGCTATGGCTTGATATAGAGGCAGGGCAAATACTCATTAGACGCAATGAGTTCACATACAAACACAGACAAAGGTTTACATTCAATTAAAGTGTTAACACTGCTGTACCTTCATAATGCTTATTGCAAAAAGTAGCATTAGCCTATACTGTATGTTATATAGCTCCCAGTTTTTTCACAAATATCATTTGAGGTGGTCAGGAAGTATTGTGCCAATTGCATTAGGAAACAGACTTCTCAACCATCCACACACTAGCTTGGCTTCATCAAACATGGTGAACATTTTTTAAAATCACAATTCAAGATTAGAGCTCTTAATCTGAGAGATACAGTCCAACGAATTTTAAATTGACCTGGTTCCTAAACCTGCGTTCCTCATCCTCACTCTATATTTTTTGTTGGTACATGAAATGTGAAAGCACATTTCATCATTCTTTGTTCTTGTTAATTACTTTGCATCGATCTATCTATCTGTCTGCTCTGTGCATGCCAACTGTACTGTATTTTCAATATAATTTAACAAGAAAGGGTCCAACCTAAACAGCCTATATTAACTAAGTAGCTGCTAACTGCAAATAAAAACACATCTCAAGTTAAAGCCTGCAGTCTGCAACAACAATAAATCCATGTAATTGCTGTACAAATGAATCTCATTTGCTTTTTTTAGTCTTTTGTTTTTTAACAACTACACACTAAAAGTAATTCTGTGTGTTAAGATATCGCTAGACAGCAATATATGCATTTGTGTGCGTGTGTAGGAAGAAAATTGGGAGGCAGGAATGCAAAGCTGTCTGATAAGTATCAGGGTGTATTTTCATTATATTTCTCATACGAGCCAAGCACAATTTTTGTATTGTAGCGTAAGTGGATACTGAGTGCTCTGGACCCACCCTTTTTGTCAGGGAGCTGTCAGGAGAGCATCAGCCATTCATTATCAGTGTTGGCCATGAGTGAAAGAGTCCATCTTTTCACAACAGATCAATAAGCAGAATAAATTATTTTGGATTAAGTGCAGAACTGCAGCAGCCTGTAAATCTGAGGAGGTGTGAGCATTTTCAACCTGTTAAAGATTTGTTGGGAGACCAAAGCTTTAAGACAGTGAGATTAAAATTGAAATGTCCATTTTTTAGAGTTTAAAGCTTGTACATGGACGGATGAAAGAAGCTTAGACCTTGAAATGTTTTATCTTTACACAAAAGGCCAGCTCCTGACAAATTTTTGCAATGTAATGTCTGCTTTGTGTGAGTATATACATGTTTTTATGTTTAAGTGTTTGAGTGTTTTATATAGTTTTCCATCTTGTAAACTGCATTGTCAGCTGTAAAAACCCAAACCTTGCAACATATGTGCTTGTATTTATTGGACAAGCATTCTTTAGTTTCTGCAGACTGAAGTTAAGCCTGCTTTAGTCAAAATAAGATTGAGAAGTTAAAACAGTGAGCTTTGCTTTGGTCTGATAAAGTCTCTCAGTTGGGCTCTGGAACGCCACTGAATTTTCAAGTAAGCCCAATCTAGTTATTTGAGATCAGATGGGTGCAGGTGGCTTAAGTTCTTACTTTCAACAAGCCCTGAGGAGATGTGGGCTACTTATTCCTATTCTTGAGGCATACTTAAATCATGAGCCCCCATGTAACACACATGTGTCTACACACCAGGGTTACAAAGGTGACGAACCCTTTTTCTTCTTTTGCATAAATGTTCCCTAAATGATGTCATAGAAGCTAAAATAAAGAGATACATGTTTGTCTAAATTAAATAAAAAGTATTCAACAAACTTAATGTGAGAGACGTGCTATCCATCTTTTACTACTCCATCTGTCGTTCTAATTCTTATAGTTCTAATTCTTTCTTTTTCCTCTCTCACTCAGAAAATGAGTGAAGTGTGGTAGGCTTTGTTTCATGATTTGTTTATGCATTTCATCTCATTCCCAGACTCATCAGCTCTGTAGTTTGCAGCATTTCAACATATTTTTGATTATCTCAATACCTATACTGACGATGCTGTGTTCTTTTCTGTGTGGTGTGTGTGTGTTTGTGTGCTAGAAGCTCGGAGAGGTCTCTTTTGCACAGTGTGGATGAGCATCCATTCTTCACTCATTTGCCAAAACACAAAAACAAAATCCTTTTATTTATCATGTCAGACTTTTACACTACATTGAGCTTGAGAATGCCAACAAGGGGGTGTTTGGTGAGTGACTGAGAAGAAGAAGAGAGACTTTATTTGTTAAAAGAAATGGCAGAAAAAAATCTCTTGTCAAATTTCAATTGAAAGCCTGTTCTTCAACTCATATATGAACAAACTGCCCTGGACTAGTACTTTTCAGAAGGGTTATTTGAGGTAATGGCATAAAGTATATGCTATCCATTGAGGAGTGAAGAGCAATTTTTAAAGTGGAATATCTCCAGTCCAAATGTTTTAGATTACCCTTGGGGTGTGTAATACCAGACAGGGGAGGAGAGAAAGAGAGAGCTAAAAGACCAGGGTAAAAATCCTCTATAATGTGAAGTTCAATGAACAGCAACCACTCACCTTCAAACATCAAAGTAAAGCCCATTACAAAACTGAAGAAAAGATAATCTTCTCCACTGTGTAATGTTCATTGTCATTTAGACAAAAGGCAAAGGTTGCAACACGTTGCACCATTTTGGTAATGGTTAGGTAGAGGTATGAAACTGATGGTTAGATTACATTTTCCTACACATTTTTCTTTTAGAGGCATAGAGACAATCATAAGTCAACTGAAACTTTAATACATTGAAATATGTGCACTTAAGTTCATCTGTGCCAATGACAACTAGCAACAAGGCAGCCCTTACTCACTAGTTTCAGAAGAGCACTGACAGACAGGGAGCGAGAAAGAGCAGCACGATTCCTGGTCTTCCTGACTTGGTGACATGAAGTTCAACTTAATGCTAACGGGCAGTCTAGCAATGGACAGTATTCAGCTTGTATTTTATTATTTACTTGCTACTTGCTGTAGCCACTTGCATAGGTTATGTCACTGTCTATTTACAGGGACAGTAGATAGTGTTGAGGGTTTACTACAAAATAGATACTTATAAGATCATATTATATTACTATATTGAAAGATAATATTGTCTTTTGGTACACATTTATCAGTAATTTAACACTACTACGATCCACAAGGAAAAGCAGACACACTGGTGATAAGATGCAACTACTCTGGATGTGTGACACATACCAGTCTTTTGTTTGTGTCATTAAAGTCATCACTCAGGAGCCTGAAGCCTATCCCAGCATGCATTGATTCACGGTACACTCTGGACACGCTGTCTGTCACAGGGCCAATGTAGATACACACACAGTCTCACCTTCTGACAAATAGATAGTAATTTAGTATGAATGATCACATTATTCATCAATTAATTAATTTGCCACTTTGGTGTTTTTAATTTAAGTGAAATTTTAATGCAGGATGTATGAATAAATGCTCTGAACACGTGTGTCATTCAGCATATTGTATGGTATGCAGGAACACCACCGGTCTTGTCACTCTTACTGCTATTCCTGTTTTTAACACTTTGCACTTTTCAGCGGAACAATGAGGGAAAGCAGATTGAAAGACAGGACAAAAGACATTAATTCAATAATAACCCAGCAGTGCCATGAAAGGAGTAGAGCTTTAATTACTACACTGTCTTTGGATTGTCATTTAATGACAACAATTCAGAAGGAAGCTTTATCAATGAACTGCACAGTGGCTGTCTAGACCTTTTTAAGCATTTCTTTTAAAGTTTATTTAAAGAAACATTGCTCACATTCTGTTTTGTTTCCATGTTGTCCATCTTACTTCTTCTGTTTTGCTTCTAAACCAGGTAGTCTGACAGTATGGTCTCTGTATAATTCACCACTATTTGAGGTATATGAAATATTTACTACTGTGATCTTTCTAACCTGCCTCGGCTGTTCTAGGCAAGTATGCTCCACTGCAGATGCAGGCAAAATCACACTGAACTATAGTACATTGTGAACACTATGCTTGTAAATCTTGTACTGTATCTAGTCTGACAAGTTAAATCAGCAGCTGAAGAAGTTCAGAAGTTTAAATCACCGAGCGTGTTTTTAACCAGGCTCAGTGCATTGAAGAGGAATCTTTGTGGAATATCTCTCCCTGTTATTCTCACACACTCTCTCTTACACACACTCACAAACTCTAGAAGTTATAATTATAACACATCAAACAAAGGGTCTTAGGGCTTCTGCAGCTGGGCCAAGATTTGATTTGATGATATGAATAAAACTGGATATGGGATATGAGGTTTTGCCTGCACTGTGTATTGGACTTTAGTGTTTCATTGTGGAGCACGTGCTTATTTTGCAGATGCACGCTTGTCTGTTTGTGTTTGATGCTTGTGTGTTGGATGCTGTTGTTGAGTCATAAATCATTTCCAATATGTGTGTAAAGACTAAGTCTGTGACAGTTTATTTACATTCTCCTGCTCAATTTAGCTTCTACAACCGAAATTAACTGTTTATTCAAAGAAACACAAAATAGTCACTGTTAAGTAGATACAGTATAATAGTTTAATGTTCAGTAATAACCCCTGACTGTACATCATCACTCTTACAGCTACTGTACACGGAGCCTCCTCTTGCTCAGCACTGAGGCTCTTTCATTAAGTAGTGCCTGCTACATAAAATTCACTGACCAAGGGGTAAGCAGGATAAAAAAATTCAATTTGTTGAGGCCTGCCCTTTTCAGCACACACAATGCACAGCTTAGGCTAGTGGCTGTCAAGTATGAGTGGAACAAGGATCAGAAGATATTTTGCAACTACTGCTTCATGCATATAGTGTAATAAAGCAACATCACATGCATCTCCCCTGCAACATCTTTCACTGCTTGAATTGCCAGTATGACCATAACCAACAAAGTAACATGAAAGACCTGCTATACACTGAGAGAAATGGTGCAGTGGTTGTTAGTAAAGGTGACTAAATAAGCCTTACGGATGGCAGCTGTGATGTGAAGAATGTTGGATGTGTGAGATGACAAGAAGAGATTTTTAAGCAATAGTTTGAAAATAATATTCAATTAAATGCTTTTCTTGGGTTGAACAAATGTATGATTGGTTGTTTGAAGCTAGCTGTGTCTCCCTGTCTCTTACACACACACACACACAAACACAGCAAAAAGACTAAACATTTTAATTTGCCGTACTAGTGCATCCTTTGTGAATTTTGAATCAGAGGGTTGCTCAGTCACAGAGAGTATTTGTGTGGCATAATTTCCCTTTCATCCAAAATGCCACATGGAAAACACGACAACAAGAGAGCTAATGAGGTAAACATTTAATGAACAGGGTCACAAAAATGCCTTCATGAGCAGTTGAATATGCATTAATCCTGTGAATTTGTGACACAGTTTTCAAGTAGAATGCATTTTCCTCTCGCCCATTTTTTCCTCCTGCTTGTTAATCTGCACTGGCGCTTCCCATCACACACACACCTTCCTCTTCAGTGGTTACTGTGAAGATTCAGAAGAGATGTGAGCTCCACTTCTTTATATATGTTTGATGAATCTTTTTATGCCACTTCTGGGATACAAGCATGAATGTGGGAGATCTTGTCTAGAAAAAAGGTACAAAAGATGGGAGGTTTCCAAGTTTGTAATGATGCTAGCAAGGCTCTCCTGGCTCACGAGCAAACTAGGGCATCTGTAATGAGCGTGCAGAGAAACGAGGTGGTAGGGGCAGAGGGAATGGAGAGAGGCATGTTGCAAACCTGAATTGAGCCACAAGCTGTATCATCAGCTGTCCACTTGATGTCAGGAGGAAGGAGGGGGTCAGTCGTAGCTCCAACTCAACAGATACTGAATAGATTTAGATGGATGGTACAAGACCCAACAGCGGTTATCAGTGGAAAAAAGCAGCAACACTAGTTAAACAGAAGGTTGAAGAAACATTTGTAGGAATTTGAGCAAATGCCCATTATTTAGGGTTCAAAATTCAAAATCTGTGATTTGTTCAATACAGTGTATTGCACTAATATGTATGTTATGTTATTAAAGTCCTGTGTAATCCTGCTGAATGTGTATGTAAACAATAATATAATAATAATAATAATACTACACAAAACTTGATGATCTGATAACTGCAACAATTTTACATTGAATGTCACTGCATTTCCAAAGTGACATTACTGTCTCCATACAATGGAAATATTGAAATGAACATTGTGAATCTAGTGAAATATGTATTAAACCATATGAACTTAGCTGACTCTTAGAGAACCTAAGACCCTTAAATAGAATGTATGTGAATAATTAGCGACTGTGTTAATTAACACTATCCATTGTGGGACCTTGATGTTATGTTTCTCTCTGTCTTAAAAAAGAATTGTACTAAGAAGAATATGAAGGCATGCATGTTTTTAACTTTTCTCATATAATTACTGTTGATTTCATAGTTTAGGATGGCTATACTTTATATTTTCAATAATGTCAATGATTAGACGAGTCATGTTTGTCAACTCTTTCTTCCTGCCAAGCCTATAACATATAAATAACCATGTTACAATGCTAGCAGTGTCGTAATCATCATTAATTACTGCTACTATTGGCTCAAAGGGATTGTAAACCTTCAGAAAATACTTTCCCTGGCAGTTAACTTCCCTCTGAGCATTTTTTATCTGCTGCTGTTACCTGCCAACTCCATTACATAATATAAATAGTTTTACAATGCAAGACCAGCTAAGGGCGGTCATAGGTTAGCTAACTTATGGCTGAACTTAGTGTTGTAGTAAGAGACTTAGATATTATATTTTATTGAGCCTGCGGTGTTATGGGAGGATGCTGTATATGAAAGAAAAATGCTTATGTATAGTGTATTGTGTTGGATCTGCAGGGCTGGATGCTGAAGGTTGCCAAATTTAAATTTTAACTATTACATGAGTTAGGTATTCATGTAAGGGGCATGATGCAGGCAGTGAATAATTAAACCTGTAACATTTATATTAGGTTCAGGTGTTATGATATCTGATTGTGTTTTATAGTGATTTTTAATGGAATCATGGTGTACTAATTCCTTTTAATCACCTTTTGTGAGTTAACATAATCCTTCAAATGTATTTTAATATCTTAAAATCAATGCATGGTGACTTCATGGTTCCTTTTGTACATGGGTTTCACCTCAGGAAAGCTAGAGTCCTTGGTCCCAAGTTGCTGCAAAATCCTGTGAACCCTCCAGACCCTGGGCTGAGTGCATATCTGCCCCTGGCCCATGATGAGGAAAGGTATCAATCTTATCGTCAGACAAAAGCCCTCTGTGCACCTCTGCAGGGCTTAGGGTTGGCTGAGGCAGGATACACAGTAATGAGAGCAATAGATGGCTGAATGGGGGACCAGCATCTTCCTAACAAGGATGGAGACCTTTACAGTAAAGAAAAGAAAGAAGCTAGGTGGGCATTTATTTTATTCCTTTTCTTTTCTTTAAACCCTCCCTTCAACCTGTTCTGTCTTTCTCTGAGCACAGTTTAGAATCCTGTGGGAATATATCTCCGCACAGACTGTCTGAAAGTAAATTTGTTTTACTCCCTGGGTGAAGTCAGAGGAGCAGTGGAGGTGGTCCTAAACGATTAAAAGCATTTCTCAGAAAAAATGGTTTGAACTTATCCAGAGGTAAGACCTCTGGCTGGGAAGAAAGATCCCCACTCCTTTGAGTGGTTGGAGGCTTTTGTGGTCAAAGAAGTTGTGTTTATGACAAGAACTCCAAAGAGATGACTTTGTGTGTGCAGGCCTTTGAGATGATGATTACGTTGGGTGAAACGTCTAACCCCACAGTGACCAAAGCTCAACCACACCCTACTTATTATGTGTGCTGATTCTGGGCCATGACTGCTATAGGTTTTGGTCATTCTTGCCCAGAGCTTACATCATATTGCATGGTGGTGGTAGTGGTAATAGAGTTTAAACAAAAGTTTGTTCCATTGCTCAAAATCAGATGAATAAGGTTAAGTCTTTGCATTCCCTACTGATCATGTCAGGCTATGTTAGTGCCTGTTCAGACCAGAAAGTGGCAAAATGTATTTGCACATCCAGGCAAAATAGATGGTGCTGGAAGCTTAATGACATTGTGACTACTTGCGGTGTCCATGCGGTGTCCACTAAAAGTAAGTCTCAGAAATGGTTTGATATTTTGGGCAATATGTTTAATCCCTTTGTTTCTGAGATTTAGATGAGGAGATACCACTCATGTCTGTAAGTCAAATATGAACAAAAATGCTTAGCTAAACTAAGCTTGCTGGCCATGGGAACATATTTGTCCCATCCACTCCTGTCTCACAACTGACTGCAAACCATCTCTTTCGTACAGATGTTTATAATCACAACATTGCATTATTAAATCTAATGGATGAGACTACACAGGTAATATTATATTTCTTTCCATTTCTGACTCTCTGGTTCCTCAATGGTCAGTACTGTCAGGACCGTTGACAGCAATTGATGACTCTATTACAGTGAAATTACTTTAATCTCTGTTATAAATGCTGTTGACTGAGCCCTTACATTTTGACCTAATTGAAATGAGGAAATCACTGGTGGGACCTCTCTAAATACTAATACTGGTTCATTCTGCCTCGCTAGCTGTAAAAATCTGTTGAACTCAATGAGGGGGAAAGTTTAAAGGACTGCCCTCAGCAAATGACTGGCTTGACAGGAGCACCTAAGGTTTCTCTTATCTTCAAAATGTCCCTGCAATGAAGACCCAGATCTCTTCTCTTTGGACTAGATCCTCCCAAAAGCTTTCACAGACTTAGGGGCCAGCATGCTTTCTGTTATCAATACCCATTTCATCTGTCTGATGTGCTTCTTTATGCATTTTTTCTCTTCTTCCTGTCTTCTCTCAGGCACCTTTTAATTCCAGTCCACATTCCTGTGTCTTATTTATTTATTAATTAATTATTTTAATCTTGATAGATTTTTTTTTCTGAACAGCAGGCTGTGTATGTGTTCAGCTTACTACGACCACACTGTCTGTCTTCTACTCTCCCATGGATGTTTAGCATTTTCAGCCCTCTCTAAACATCTTCTCTCTCTTCTCACTTCCCCCTCCCCAAGGCCAAAGCTGGCTTATTCCCTCTAGCTATTACATCCAATTAGGAGGAGTGAGAGTTTCACCCCTCCTCCCTTTCTGCACTAACAATGTGGAATACAGTGGAATGAGTCAGGGTTTTCTCTTCTCTTCTTTGATGTGAACAAATTACACTTCAGATACATGCTTGGCAAGGAAACAAAGATCCACTTTACTCTTTCAAGTTTGGATTCTTTGTCATTTGGTGAACAACAAGATACACAAGGAAAGCCACTTGGTGTGGAGTGATGCCTTCTTTTATTTCAGATTTTTTTTTCAACTTAAAAAAACCCTTTATTTAAAATGTTATTTGACTTATAACAGTGGGAATATATGTGAATATATACATAGTACACAAAATACATACACACAAACTATGATCTTCACAATGCAGCTGCTAAGTTATGCTGACTTACAGTGATTTGGTTCCTGTTGCTTATTCTTCTTTCTGCAGAACATGTGTATGAGACAAATCGCTTCACGGACAATTTTTCCATACAAACCTTCAGAGGACCTTCAGTTAAATATATCTCGATTGCATATGAAAAGTGTTCAAGATTACTTTTAAACACCTCTTTCTTTTGCAAAATATATGGCCTACAAAAGACCTGTTTTAACTGTGTAATTTTCTTTTCTACAAAGAAAAAATGCATAAAAGCTATGTGACCCATATCAGCACTGTCATTACAGCAAGTATTGATGAAAGAAATGGAATGAAAATAGTAGTTTTGTAATATTTTTAGTTCTAGTAGTGTGCATCATACTGTAGGTGTCAAGCAATGAACACTGTAAAAACTTACTTTGATCTAACTCAAAGAAATGAGGCAACATTTTCCAACAATGTTTTGTAAGTTAGTGAATTTCTTGGTATTTAAGTTAAGCACACTTAACTTAACTTAACTTAACTACTTAACTTAGTATATGCAGAAACTCTAAGATTAAGAGTCTTGAGTGGATCCTAGGTCTACATGAAAAAGCTAAGAAAATGAGTTAAACCAACTTGAAAATGGCTCAACCAACCATCTACTGTTTTAGACCAGCCCTGAACCAATGCTGACATAGTGTCGACCGTTTGAGACTTATCTATTTCATGAAATGTATGAAAAATAATACTAGTGCCCTCTAATCAGTCTCAGCCTCCTCTGTGTCCCCTGAACCTCAGGCTTAGGAGGTAGAGACAGAGCTCCACACTGGACCCCGCATACTGGACTCAGTAAAACGTGACTTGCAAAAGGATGTTACTAAGGTCCAACATGGTGCTCTGGCTGGCGACAACGCCTGATGCAGACGTGGGACTCCTCACAGAGTCCAATGAGAGTTTTCTGGTCCTCTCTGTCTAATAAGTTAAAATGTCTGTCTCCTCAGTCACTTTAATTAACCAAAAGCGTATGTGCTATTTCACATTAAGGTAGTTTTAGCTTCAGGTCTTAGCTAACAACATCAATAAACAGTAAGGTGGACTGCTACCACACTGATAATAATGTTGTTAGCATGTTAATGTGATTATCATGTAAGGGGCATCCAGAGTTATGACAGTAGTTTTGTGTGACACAAATGATAAATTATATCAAACTGCTGGTCAAATATGTTACAGATATTTGACCAGCAGATTGATATAATACAATATGTGTTCACAGGTGATTAAGTGTTTTTGTTACACATTCTTAAAAGAACAGTTCCACCAAAAAAAAAGACAATTCTCACCATATTATTGAAAATTGCACACAGCTCTTTTTTCCAAAGACAATAGGATGCTGTAGAGTTCTATCTCAGATAATGAAGTGGTAATTAAGTAAACAGTGATCCAAAGGGGGCAGCAAATTACCATAAACTTTCTGGAAGCAGCTTGTGCAACATAATGGGGTCAGTGTGCTTTAGTGTATTTGCTTTTGCTTATTGGTGGTTCACTCTTCTGTGCAATTTGAGTTATGTATTTGCATACATGAGGGTGAAGGTAATGATGACAGCATTTTCATTTTTGGTCCTTTAAGATGGCGGTGAGCTGTCTCATATGGAGGCTTTTGCTCCTGGCTTGTACTGCTGTAGTCTTTGAGTCTGATAACAAACCTCTTAGTTCATTTTTGATTTCCAAATGGCGTTATCAACGGGCGCAGACCAAAATGCCTCTGGACACAATTGGATAGACTTACAACCAATCAGATAAATGAAACACTATCGGTAAGGCTAGGGTCCAACATTCAATTCATATGGTTTCTGGCTCAACATAATACACAGATGTTTGACATGACATGATTTAGCAGCCATTATTTACCATTTATATTAAAGTGAACGTCATCAAAAACAATCTTTTTGAAAGGTTTTCTTGTAAAACTGTGTCTGGCCACTTCAAGGCAATGATTCCAGTTTGGTTTCTTTCCTAATCTGTTCCTCCACGAGAGCAACAAATGGAAAAACAACAATAGCCACTGACTTTTAACTGTGCACCATCTTTTTGGCGACCAGTGGGGCCAGTCGGTAAACTTTTACCAAATCCTGTCAGAAGTACAGAAAACACATCTTTCTTATCAACAAAAAATTTAAGTGCAGTTATTAGTTGTTCTTTTAGAGAAAATATACAGTCTAGTTTGTTTAATCATGACACAATAACGGATTCAACAAAACGTTCCACATCAGCGGCAGCCATCTTGGTTGATTATGAAAATTCCTCAATGTTGCTCCTCTGTACAGTCATCATATCAAACCCCTATATTAGATAAATTGTTGTGATTAACCCGACCTGGACCAGGTCAGCTGGAAATCTGCCTGCCAGAGCGACTAAAACACGAGCTTACAGATTCACCTGGTTCCCAGGATAGTGTCGGCTCCCTTCCTTTTCTTCTTTTCTACCTCCTCCCTCCATTTTTCTTCTTCTTGGCACTATTAAGGTTATAATCCCTACTTGCATTATTCATTTGGATACACTGATCAAATAAATACACCTTCTCTCTGGTAGGAGTGATCATCTATGTATATATCCACTGTATTACTTTGTTTTATTTGCTGTTTTAAAAATCACAAAAGGTGAAACAAGAGAAGCTGGGGTTTTGATCTGTTCTATATGGCAAAAGTGGTGCCATTTGTACATTATAACAGCCTACGGTAAACTTGTTTTTTAATAGTAGCAATAATAGTCTTCATGCTGTTTCATGTTGGTTTCTTTATTTATAACACGAGGATAAGCAATAAATTTAATGCAGGTAGTTGTAACTTTTTTGTTATGGAGAGAATTTTGTTTCTTTATAAAACAGTCAAAAAAAGTGGTTTGAGAGAGAAACTTTCCACACTTTTGCTTTCAAACTCTAAACTTTTGCTTTCAAACCCTAAAATTTTGTTTCTATTGGCCAGTTTTGATGTGAATGACAGCTTGGCAACATGCCGTCAGTTAACGAGAGTGGCTGTTTTGGAGTCCGCT
>JAVQJL010050738.1:0-31805 GCA_036024295.1 Nannoperca obscura
CCCCCCCCCCCCCCCCCCCCCCCCCCCCCCCCCCCCCCCCCCCCCCCCCCCCCCCCCCCCCCCCCCCCCCCGAAACAGGAGGCTGGTCTCGGGAGTGAAAAGCTAAATGAAAAGCTAAAGATGCACATTATATAACGCACTGTTGCACTGTGGGAAACGGGAAGCAGACAAGAAGCACACGTCCTGATGCAAAGCTGCTGGAACACGGCTTCAATAGCATGAATGTGTGTGTGTGTGTTAAAGGCACACCACCTTGTTAAGGTGCACAAGTTAAAAGCCTTTATCATCATGTTGATGATTAAAAACACTGTTAAAACTCCACCAGTTATTTTTGGGCGCTCTAACGTTAACGTTCTTTAACCCGCTCATTCAAAATCAATATTTCTATCATTTGCAGCATTACTGAAGCTTTCAGTGTTGAATCTGACAGAAACCGAATGTGTGGCTTTATTTTGAAACCATGCACCGTTCACCGCTCGCACAGGAAGTTACGAGTCACCTGGCGGACGTTTGATAGCAGATATTCTGAGTGACGCCTGTTTCTGTTCGCACCTCTGATCTCACGCCTCTGCACAGAAATAGCTGCTGCTGCTCTACAAAGAGCCACAATCAAACGTTTGGGCTTTGTTGTTGTTTCTTAAATGTGCAGTTATTCTGCGCATTAACATGTAAAAGATTCAATGAGACATTCGTCCGTGTGTTTTATTGTGATGCGTTTACTTCTGCAGAAACCTGCCAGATGTGATGTCTTTATTCTTACCTTTCTTTTTTTTGCATATGAAAGTCTAAAACTAAAGAAATCTGCTCTCTGCCATAAATCAGAATTGAGCATTAGCGATCGCCGTCAGCGCCTCAGAAGCATTTCACGGGAAAAAAACACTGAATGTGATGTTTTCTCACGTGTTTTGCATAAAAATGATCAAATTCAGAGACATTCATTGTTAAATTACTTCACATCTGCAGTTTTAATAAAAATAAAAAACTCAGTATCTGCCTTGAGGATCTTGCATCAGTAGAAATGCTGTGTGTTTGTTTGTATATGCATGCACTCACTCATGCATGCAGTTCTCTGGTGGCGACATTAACACTTGTGTGTGCTCACGTCACACACTGATTGTTTGTGTGTCTCTCAGTCTCGGCTCTGTGTGTTTGTCTCTTTTCGCAGCCATCAAGGAGAAATACAGCGACTGGACAGAGTTCCTCATTCAGGACCTGACGGGCTCCAGGACGGCACCGGCCAACCTGCTGGAGGGGGTGAGTGTGTGCATCTCATCAGGGAGTTACGGACCAATCAAGATTCAAATGTTCCAAATTCTAAATGAATTCACATCACATCGGACTTGTAAATGCTAAACGTGACGAAGAACACACTCAACCAGCTTTGTTTCCAATGAATGCAAATGTTGGGATGCAGTTTGTTATTGAAGGAAGGAATCGCACAGAGGATATCTTTCACGTTTAGTTCACTGTAAAATGCATCACAACGCGTTAACGTCCAGACTGCGCCTCTATCTCTCTCTATATATAGATATCTATATCTATATCTCTATAGATTTATATCTCTATCTATAGATCTATATATATATCTATCACACACACACACACACACATAAGAGCGGGATCAATATTGTCATCTAATAAAACCATTTCCCACAACGTCAAATGATGATCGCTTTAAACTGAAACTCAAGCTTTAGAAAAAGCTTCTTTTGAGACTTCTGTCACTCAGCTCATGCTGTCCTGCTGGGTTCCTGCTGGTCACACAATATAATCAGCTTCTTTTATTTCAGGCTGTAAAACATCCACTTCTTCTTTTTTCACTGCTCACACTTTAACAAGAATCCGCCCTCCGACCAGCGAACCGAGGACGTGATCTGTCCTCCGGCAGCTGTGTGAATGAATGGCCGTGTGTCTGTCTTTCAGCCTCTGCGAGGGAAGAACACCGTGGATCTGATCGTCGAGGGCTTGGTCTTGGAGCTTCAGGACGTCTCGGACCCGTTCCTTTTCTGGCCCGTGCGAGTCCTGCAGAACGTCGGCGGGAGGCTCCGTCTGCGCTACGCCGGCCTCTCGGACGACCACCAGGCTCAGGACACCTGGCTGTTCTACCTGGATGTCAGGCTCCGCCCCCTCGGCTGGGCTCTGGAGAACCAACTGGCCTTAGAACCGCCCACAGGTGATCATCTGCTCTCACCTGGTCGTTTCCCACCAGCCCGAAGCTGCCGTGGTGACGAGGAGGGACTTTGATTTTCCTTAAACCCAATTACAGAGTGTCTGAGAAACTGAACGATGCTTAACGATTCTTTTTTCTTGTTTTTATTCATTGATTTATTTGAAACCTACCTAACTGTAACCCAATATAAAGTGGCGATATTAACTAGAACTTTACATCTTTAAATATTCAAGTCCAAACAGTCAAAACTTAAATATGTTCAATTAATCATGGAAGCAAATAATCACATTTGAAAAGTGTGACTCACTAAATGTTTGGCGTTGTTGCTTATAAGAAATGACAAAACTGTTGCCTTTTTACTTCAGTACTGATGAAATTGATCCGTATCAAGTTACAGAAGCTGCTGCCACGAGAGGAGGAGTTACTAACGTCATGTATCTCAGTAAAGTGTCAGCTTCACGTCTCCGCTCCGCAGGGCTGCGCTCTCTGAACAGCGCCCCCGACTGGCAGGAGGCTCTGGAGGACGCTCGACTCGACGGACAGGAGAGGCCGCTGCCGCTGGAGGTCTTCAAGGTGAACACACACACACACACACACACACACACACACACACACAGTGTGTTGGCACAGAGCCAAACTGCAGGATTACCTTGGAAAAGATGAGCTGTGTTGCTACTGGCTGATTTCTAACATGAAACTGGGATAATAAATGAATAAATAAAAGAATTCTAATTTAAAACAGATAATGAGGGAAACTAGAAGAAGTAAATCTTCATGTATTACTGGGAAGCATAAACTCCCTGTGCTACGCTGAGTTGTATACTTGCTTGAAGACAGATTTCACATTTCTGCATGTTCAGCAAACGCCAAGAGACTCAGTTCCACTCGCAGTGAGGTGGATCAACTGAACACGGCCTCTTTAGTTAAATCCTGAAAACTGCCAAGTGTAAAATAAATGGTTTTAGAGTAAATGATGATTGAACTGATTAAAGTTTTGATGATAATAATGCTGTCTTCTGATTGTTTTCTTTGTTTCAGCTGCATAATTAAAATCCCTCTTTCGAATCGTGCTCCTCACGCAGTTATCGTCATGCACGGCAGTCGTGCCGTCCTTTGCATGAGCAATCAAATCTGATCCAGCGCATCAAAACAAACGCACCTGAACTAGAACAGAAACTTAAAAACAAACCTTGTGTGAGAGAAAGACAGAAAAGAAAAGTGAAAGAAGCTTCAGGACGAGAATAAAAAAAGAACCAAAACATGGTTCAACCAACAAAACGTCATAGAAGAATTTAAACCACCGCCTCGTGTTTAAACATGTGAATCCCACAGTTTCCCTTCATCAGTAAAAACTGAGTTTGGTCCAGTGATGACCACTGCCCCGAGATGCCACTTTTCATTAGCTACCAAAGTGGGCCTCATTGGTTACGCGCCCACCCAGCAGGGTTTGCATGACCTACATTGTGCTGCATGCATGTGTGCATGATCACAAGTGGAGCACATTTGTCTAACAGAGTTGACTTTACTGTGTCAGGACCACGTAGACCTGCCCGAGCACTCCTTCAAGACTGGGATGAAGCTGGAGATGGTTTCTCCGCGGGAGCTGCTCCAGATCTGCCCCGTTTCTGTCAGCAAGGTGAGTCCCGAAAACTCCCTTCATCAAGCCTTTAATAACGTGCCAGTGGGTTTTTAAACATGGTTTTGCCAAGAAGTTAGTTTTGTTCCTCATTTTCTTGGGTTTTTTATCTCGTGTGTGTCCCAGCAAACTTTAATTTCTACTGTGTTCCTGAACATTTTACTTTTTATTAATAAAACGACCTATACTCTGCTGTATCTGTATTTAAGACTATAAATATGTGGAGTTATATCTGTATTAAGTAGAGTCACTGTGTGACATCCAAATCCAATATTAATGCTGCCAATAATTAATATTTGCCAGTATTCAGTCATTTCAATAGGCAGATTTCCTCCCAGCTCACTGCTGACGTTTGGAAAGATTGTGACTTTAGTGATTTTCTAAAACACAAATAGGGAAGTTCTGTGTGATACCTGGGGCTGTTTTTTCTGAAAAATACTATAAAAACCCCACAAAAGTAAAATTTTCTATTTGAATTTTCATACAAATCAAATCAAATCAAGTACATCAGAGCTTTCGATTCAGTAAAATTAACATTTCATGTTTAAAATTCACTGTTAGATGTTTTTTACGGCCCTTCTTTGCTTCCATACCTTTAAGAATTCAGGGGCCTCAAGAAATGTAGTTTAGAAACCAGCGGAGGCTGTGGTATTAAACATTGGGGTCCTACATTTCCCATGATGCATCTGTAGTCTCCAAACAAGTAAAAAGCTGCGCTTCCTCTGCAGGTGTACAATGAGATCTACTTCCAGGTGGCGCTGGACGATCTCTCCGTCGACACTAAGCCGCTGTTTGTGGTGCGTCACGCCCACTCGCCCGGCATACTGCCCGTCCAGTGGAGTCTGAAGAACGGCGTGGGCCTGGAGCGGCCCCGGGGCTACGAGGGCCAGGACTTCGACTGGGCCGACTACCTGAAGCAGAGCGGGACAGAGGCGGCCCCCGACGCCTGCTTCCCTGATGTACGTCAGTGATCAGACGCACTTTTTAAATGAGATGGTCACCGAGGATCCGGCACACCCACAACTTATTCTGAACGAGTACATACTTGCTCAGATCCGGTAGATTTTCCAGCACTGTGCTTTGGTTTTGCAAAGAGAGACGTCCTCAGGGATCAAGACCAAAATGTCACAAACAAACCAATCAGAAAACAGGTGAAATAATAAACGTTGTGCCACAAAGTAAAAAAATAACACTGAGGCCAAAGCTTTTTTTTTTTTTTTTACATGAGCGACGCAGAAGGATCACGTGATGATGATGATGATAATGAAAAGTATTTTCTTCCAAATGTTTCTTAATGTCAGTCACTGAGCGTCTTCTTCAAACGTCTCCACCTTGATAAAGGTTGGTAAACGGTGTAAACTCCAGGTAAACAATGATGAGGGGGAAAGATTTTTTTTATAAATCTGTTAGAACGTGAAACTAAAACAATATTTAACTTGGTATTGATCACGTCATGTCTGACACAGACCAGGACCAGGATTATCTTTGACCCTTGTGGCGCAGCGTGACGTGTGACCACTGTGTGTAACGGCCTTCAAGGCGAAAATCAGGGTCAAATCAGTTGGAAAATCTTGAGTCCAGCTCTTGGTTACCTGAGGTTAGATCATTGCTCCAAATGTAAAATAAACTCTCCTCTACCCTTCTGTGTGTGTGTGTGTGTGTGTGTGTGTGTTCAGACATGGCAGAACAGAGGCTTTGCCAAGGACATGTGGCTGGAGGCGGTGAACCCTCGCCGGCCAGCGGAGGTGTGTGTGGCTCAGATCACGCAGGTCAGAGGACGCCTGCTGTGGCTCCGACTGGAAGGTACAGACTAGAGTGTGTGTCGGAGGATTAAGTGTCAGAGGACTCGTGCTGTGTGTGTGTGAGTGTGCGAGGCAGCTCCCTCACCCCTCCTCTCTCTCTCTGCTGTCTACCTGTCTCCAGGTGTGGCCAAGCCCCTGTCAGAGTGCATCGTGGACGTCGAGTCCATGGACATCTTCCCTGTTGGCTGGTGCGAGGCCAACGCTTACCCTCTGACCCCCCCACTCAAACCTGTCTGTATGTACACACACACACACACACACACACACACACACACACACACACACACACAGATATTTACTAAGGAGTGACGGCTCAATGCAGACTGTGTTTGTCTGCAGGCCAGAAGCAGAAGAAGATCGCGGTGGTGCAGCCAGAGAAACAGTAAGAGACACAGACGTTTAACTCATCACAGGTGGACTTTGACTGATTTTTGAAGGCTGATGCCAAAAAAAACTGAGTTTGTTGTTGAAGCTGCAGGTGTTTCTACGCTGAGCATCTGTTTCATTCGCATGAGATGGACACCAGAACTCAAGCGAACGTTTACACTTTTAAATGAGTCTTTCTGCTTCGACAAATCAGCAGTTTGGAGGAAAAGAACTGTGTTTGTGACATGCAGCCATGCAGATAAAATAACTTAGTACTGCACATATTAGAGCTGAAATAATAAGCAGATCAATCGATTAGTCAACCAACAGGAAATCTATTTTAATAACTGATAAATCGATTGTCATTTATTCATTGTTTTCTTGTAAAAAAAGTGAAATATTCTCGAGTTGCAGCCTCTGAAATGTGAAGATTTGCTAAAAAACACAAAGTGCTGCTACAGAAAATAGTCATTAGTTGCAGCTTTATTATGTAATGAAACAAAATGGCAGAATCTGATGTTTTGAAGTGTGTCTGTCAACTTCACAGCAGTTAAGCTGATCGATCAGCAGAGTTGTTGTTGTTTTCCTGTCTAGATAATTTCATTGATTAGTTTGCCTGTATTGATTGTATTGATTGTCTCTTTGTCCCGAAGGTCGGCCCCGTCGCAGCCCGTAGATACCACTCCCATCAACCACTGCCAGCCTGTCGCCATGGATCCAGGTAATCAAAAGCCACGTCGTTACTCCAGTGATTAACGCTAACGAGCCGCGGTGGTGAGAGTGGAGGGGAAGCGTCAGCGTCCTGCTGGGATGTGCAGCATGAAATGTTCCTTAAGACTCACGTTATCTGGAAAATGTTACGCAAGAGAGACTCTGCAGCTGCTCTTTACCACTGAAGGCTTAATTACAGGGTTCACACAAAGTCTTGGAAGTCTGGAAAACGCTTCATTTGAACCGTTATGTTTCCAAGGTTTGGAAGATGCTTAAATTTGAATATAGTTCTTGAAAAAAATGCTTGATTTTTCAACATAATTCAGTATTTCATCATCAACACGGTTTGTTTGTTTGTTTGTTTGTGGTCTCCTGGCATTTAAAGTAACAATTTACACATGATGATAAAGGCTTTGAGAGTCTGGAAACTAGTCTTTAGGTACCTTGAAAGTGCTTGAAAAGCTCTACAAACCCTCAAATTAACAACCATTTATAAATCCATAATTTAGAGGTTAAGTTGGGACCGTCGTCTCATTTATAGTATAAATAAAAATATATGAAATAACAGAGAGGGAGTTCTGGTCCGGTTAATGTTTGGATTGGGCAGATCAAACTATTACTACTGATGCTAACACTTGTTTTGAGTATCAATACCCAAAAGAAGATCTCACCGTGGGAACATGAACAGAGTTAAACACACTTTGTTAATTATTGTGTTTAAACATGCGTGGGATTAAGTAAAACAACCCACACTGCAGACTCGTCCATGTTGGAAGTGTTACTGAGTCCGACTGACGTCGTGACTTCTGTGTAACAGTGACTCAGGAGCTTCCTCCAGGTGATGAAAGTTATTCTCATCTGTTGACAGAATAATGCTGCTTTAAACACAAAGTGCAGCTACAACAAGATGCAACCTGCAGCTACAGTTTGCACTGCGGCCCATCGAATCTCTCGCTCACAGAACAATATGCTACAAAAAAAGAAATCCTCATTCATCACTAAAAGCATTAGAGAGCTGAAAGATTGAACTGGAGCTGCTCTGGAACCACTTTGTCTGCATTTGTCCAGTTATGAGCTGCAGCGAGAGAAATCCACCCCCAAACAACAACACGGAGCCACAAGTCTTTTTTTTGAACCAGGTTCAAGCGTTTTTAGTCGTTTCTTTAAGTCTTTTGTTAAAGAAAACGAGTCTTGTAGTTCACAGCGAGGCAGCCGACCACACAAGCAACACCTCCAGGTTTCAGATGAACCGTTCAGGTTAAACAGGTTATGTGAACCATTAATTTAGAGGTGAAAATTAATGTATAGGATGACGTTTTCACCCTTCTGTAAACATCTGTAATGACGGGTACTTCATGGTGTTCCTTTGTGCAGTTTGTCCGGTGGAATTTGTGGTAAAACCGCAGCAACCAGTTTTACTGCATGCCGAGATTTCAAGTGTAAAAACATCTGAACCGAAGCGGATTAAAGCCAAACATGTAGAAAAGTCAAGAAATGCAAAGTAATACTGGCAGATCCAGTGTGTGTGTGTGTGTGTGTGCGGTGGATCTGTATGTAAACATGTACGTTAAGGCACAAAGAGACCCCCCACCCCAAGTTCTCTGTTTAAAAACCACCCACTCGCTCATGCATATTCATCCTCTCACCTAATCACTATTCAGCCCCGGCGGTGCAGGGGGGGTACTCTGCATTCACCTGTGTGGTGAAAAGTTGAGTCACATGCTGAATAAAAGACCAACAATAAGAACGATAAAACTTCTCGAGCATTGAAAAAAGGACGACGTGTGCTTGTTAAAGGCCCTGAGACTTTCTGGTTTCACATCAGAGACTTCTACATATTTAGTTTCTCTCTCTGCTCCTCTGGTTTTGGGAGCTCCGATGGAAAAAGATGATCCCACGCTCAGGATTTAGCAACAAATCGGACATTTGGGAGGTTGTTTGCTTGTTTTTGCCAACTCACTGTCAATGATCTGATCAAACCCAAACAGTCCTGATGAAGCAGATTATGAGTTTGAGAGTTAAACTCTTTATAGATATATTTATAATACCTAAATATCTTTTAATCCACACTTTAACTGCGATTGTTGCACATTTTCAGGGTCTTTAAGACTTTTACATGAAAACAAGTTTATAAGAGTGACTTTAAGAAGTTAATTGAATATTGACGATGTGAACACAAAAATCAGGACGTGGTACTTTATTCTTCCAAACGAACTCGCAGTAGAGCCGAGACTTAAATCTTAAGGTTTGTTTAATAAGATTTAGATCTCAGACCCTTCAAACCATGTTGCATGCTTTGATTTAGTGCGATTCATTCCCATGAAAAGATTGTTTGATGATACACTTGTCTATATGATATGTGGGTCCTCCAACCTAAAGGAACTACATATACGGGCGTACCGGACCTTCGTCGTCTTGGCAACTACAATAAACAAACACGTGGGTGACGTTGTGAAATAGACTCAGTTTGGTTCGGTTTAGGAAAAGATCACTGTTCAAATAAGCACAAGTTAAGTGACTATGTTAATTAAAATAAGTCACCCTTGGGTTTTGGTTGGACGTCCTGTGTTGTTCAACCAACCACGACGTAAATATGTCTCGTAACAGACGACCTATGCTGCCGGGTTTTGTATATTTACTTTGACTATTTTGTTTTCATAGGGGCTCATTCTTGATCTTCACATGCATCTCGTTCACATTCCTGTTTCTGGTTCTTCCTCCGTCGCAGGCTCAGCCAACGGCAGGTACTGCTGCTCCAGGATTTACGTCAACCACCGCTGTTTCTCAGGGCCGTACCTCAACAAGGGACGCATCGCCGAGCTGCCGCAAGCCGTCGGGCCCGGGAAATGCACGCTGGTCCTTAAAGAGGTGGGCTGATGTCGAAGGCAGCGGGGGGGAGACGGAGACGAGCGGGTTTAATCAAAGAGTTACACACGAGAGGGGGGGGGGGGGGGGCAGAGACTGAAAGAGGGAGGAGGTAAAAGATAGAGGGTGAGACAGCGATGTCTTGTTAACCACCTGCAATTTCCCAGCAGCACCTTCATTTTAATGTGCGGAGCTGTCAGTCAAAGACACACACACACACACACACGCTTAGCACTAAATGTCTCCAGAGACGGTGTGTTTGTGCGTGCGCACGTACAAGCACTTTGTGGATGTGTAAGCATCCACAATTTGTAAAGTCTGGTTTTGTTCTTGCTTCATGTTGGAGCAGTCGCAGTCGCTGATTTGATCTGATCTGATCTGAACTCTGCGTTTGCCTCCAGCTGCTGAGCATGCTGATCAACGCTGCCTACAAGCCGGGGCGGGTGCTGAAGGAGCTGCAGGAGCTGGAGGATCAGAGCTGGGACTGCCAAGAGGAGACCCTCAAAGCCAAGTGAGGGAACCAAAACACAAACAAGTGCAGGGGAACGTTCCCTAGGAGAGAACCGATCTCCCCGCAGCTCCATTTAGTCCTTTTATTCAGCCATCATGCCCTGTTGGCTCTCAAGCTTAATGTTTTTTAACTTGTAATGAATTCGACCACAATCACAATCTTCCCCTGGGTTACAAATCAGAATCAGGCCTCTCAGAAGAGCCTCTCTCTGAGTCCGTCTCTAACTTCTCTGTTGTTGTTAGTTGCTGCTGCAGTGGTTTGTATGGAGTTAAATGATTCCACATCTGCAGGCTGCACGCTCGTGTTTTCTACCAGAAAACTGAAACGAGAAAGAAGCGTCCCGTCGTGGGTTCACCACATTCATGCAGGGATGTTTCCACAACTCGACAAAGGAGTTGCTTTTCATTCATCAGTGGAATTTACTGCCCAGAGAGACAAATCCGATTGTTTTTTTTAAAAGATTGGATTATTTTTGGGGGCATTTTGCCTTTTATTGGATAGTGAAAGCTGTAGGGGGTGGGGTGGGGTGGGGTGGGGTGGGGGGGGGGGGAGATGCAAGGGGACTTATTTTAAGGTGCTGTTGTGTTTTGATTGGCTCTAATATTTAGATCAGAACCAACCTGATCTGTTTGCAGCTGTTGTTAAATACTGTGACAGAACAAGGAGCATTTCTAAGAGTCTTAGCATCAGAGGCTCGAGCTGGACCTGTTTGAGTCCACGTTGTCTTCAGGCACCAGAATCTGTTGTTCTATTGACCCGTGATTGGAAATGTGGCTTTTATCCGAACCGATCCGAAGGGACTTGCTAGCAGCTCTGATTAATTGATGTTGAATTCATACATTGATTTTTAGGACGTGTATTACTGCTGAAGACATAATCAACCAACCAAAGATGAATCGCCAACAATTCGGACAATCTATTATTTAATAATTATTAAAGTTGTTTAGTAAGCAAAAAATGTCTTTCATGAGTTCCTATTTGTCACCGTGAACGTAGTATCTTGGGGTTTTGTTGGTCACGTCCGTCCTGATGGACGATTACTGTACTTTCCCGTTACTACCCCTCCACTGCAGCTCGACAGGGAAACTCAAAGAGGGAGTTTTATACTTAAAAACAGTTTCTTTGGAAAACATCCAGTTGAGTCGACTGACGCAGACTGCTGAAGCTTCAAATAAACTTCAGATGAACTGTGGGTTTCACCCTCGATCACACAGGAGGAGGAACGATCACAGCAAGAAAAACCTGTTTCTATGTTCACGTGGGCACCCGACTGTTTCAAGACAGACTTGAACATCACGTACACACACACACACACACACACCCCTTAAACCAGGAAACATCAGGTTCAAATATCAAATATATATCAAATAAAGCCATTTGGACTTTCCTAACTGTGCCAACTCATTTACACGTTGCAGAAGGTAAAATGGGGGAAACTCTTCTTCCTGGCTTTTCTTTGTCTTATTGAAGACTTTGCTTTAATTAGTGTCTTTAAACTGACTTCCACATCATCACCCAGCGTCGAGTGCTGTGAGGGGTTACAGATGGTTTAATTGTGCGTTGTTGTCACAAATTAAAGCCCCTTCCTGCTTCCCCCCCCAGATATAAAGGGAAAACCTATCGCTCCACCATCCGGATAGTCCGCCTCGCAGACCAGATCCCGGACTTCTGCCGCAAGGTGTGCATGAAGCTGCAGTGCTGCCCGAACCTCTTCAGCCCCGTCCTCGTCACTGACAAGTGTCCGGAGAACTGCTCCGTTCAGACCAAAACCAAATACAGTGAGTCTCTGCAGACGCATGGCCTCGTGCAGCACAGCTGTGAAGTCAGACCTGCAGCGTGTAATTGCTGAGATTTGTTGTGGGTGTATTGTTTTCCACATCTGCCGTGCGTCCGCAGCTTATTACTATGGGAAGAAGAGGAAGCTGTCCAAGCCGGCGGGCGGAGAGGAGGCGGCGGAAGGAGGCCTGGCCAAGCCGACGCGCCGCAGGAAGAAGAGGAAAGCCATCTTTGTGCAGAAGAAGAGACGCTCGTCCGCCGTGGACTACACTCCTGCTGGCTCACCGCAGGTCAGGCAGCACTCCTTCACTTTCTTCCTCGGTTAGATTCTGTTCGTCTCACGCAACAGGTCACGCAGTCGTAATGGAGAGTACTAATAGAAACATCCCTCCAAGTGACGGAGGAGGGAGGAAGCTGAGAGTTTTCATTTAGTTTCCTTGCTCCTAATTTTACATCGTGGTCACACAAATTAAAGGCCCTTAAAATGTGTCCGACGTTGTACAAAGAAAACTGATGAATTATTGTTTTGGGTAGGTTCCTAAAAAGTCTGGAAAGTGTATGAGTTTTTATCTCTTTTACATCATTGCAAACTAAATATTTTGGGGGTTTTGGACTGTTGATTGGACGAAGAAAGACATCTAAAGATGTTTTTCTGGCATTTTATAGATGCTCATAAGATAATCATGAAAATAATAATTAGTTGTATGATTTTGTTCGACCAACCCAATCATGTTAAAAACTGGAAATCCTATCAATAGAGAGGCGGAGTTAGACAAAATAACTTAGTTTAATTATCAAAATAGTCAATCAGCTTGATCAATTAATCGGCAGCGACAGAGGAGGGATTTGAAAGAATGTAACTTAATGAATCCGTCTCAAATGTGTTTAAGTGCAGCTTTCATCCATTTTCAATCATAAACGTCACATTTTACAAAGAAACATCAAAAATGAGTTTTTCCAGGTTTATATCTCAATGTTTTGTGCATTTTTCTTTGCTACAAAAACAGTTTAGATTCAATAAGAGACTATCAGGTTCTTTACTGACAGACGCATCTGTGTCTAACCCGTCGCCCCCTGAGCAGAAACGTGAAACAGGACAATGTGAGTCATGTCCAACGTCACTAACAAGGAACTTCAGGCTCATCTCACCTCCGTTCAGCTCAAATATCCTGAGTGACACCGATGAGACGCTGAGGCTTTAATGCAGACAAAAAAAAGACAATTCAGATCTGAACGATGGTTTAAAACCGATTTAAATAGTGAAAAGTGTCCCGAGTGAACATCTGAGGTACGTTAAACACCACAAAAAGTGTCAATAACGTTAAAAAGTCCTTTCCCTTCTCTTCCTCCTTCAGGACAGCGACGAGGGGGAGGAGGATGAAGACATGGCGCTGCAGTCGGGCAGTGAAGGCACCAGCTCGGAGCCCCGCGAGGACCACACCGACGCCTCCTCGGTGGAGGTGACCAGCAGCCGCCCTCGCCGGGCCGCGGCGCTGCGCCGGGCCTTCAGCGTGGGCAACGCGCCGGGCGTCCCGGAGGTCCCCGAGCGTCGCAGGAGGTCGACCCGCTCGCTGTCGACCCACAACCAGAACAACAAGTACCAGCCGCCCAAAGGACAAGACATGCAGGTGCAGCACACTGGTGGAGGTTCGACCCCCACAGTGGTTACTGATACAGTCAGTCATTGATGAGGTCATTGACAGCCGACACACTTTAATCCAATTATCCTCTAAAAAGTGGAACTTCTGACGTACATTTTGATTTTTTTTTAGCTCTTTTCTTTATTTTGTTATCTAGAGCAAAACTAAAATGCTAAATTTAAAATGTCCTTGAACACGACACAAGGATTAATCAGTTTTGACCATATTTGGTCTTTTGTATGCTATATTACTTTATACTATATCTGCACAAGTGACACTTTGAACTCTTTTCATACCAGAACTTTTAAGCAGCAGTAGGTAAAATGATCAGAATATTATTATTAACTGCGTGGTGGTGCTACAACAATCAGAGTGAAGTTAGCATTGTAGCATTTCCACCAGGCGACACGTCAACAGAGACGGAAGAATGCAGCTTTGGTCGAGAGATTAATAAAATAATGTGTTTCTTATTCTGTCATTTACTGTGTGTGTGTGTGTGTGTGTGTGTGTGTGTGTCTGTGTGTGTGTGTGTGTGTGTGTGTCTCCCTCAGGTGGAGGAGGAGGAGGGTCAGCTGGTTTTGGACAGAAATCCTCTTGAGTGGAGCGTAGACGAAGTCGTCCAGTTTATCAACTCTACTGACTGTGCATCCCTGGCCAACATCTTCCAGGAGCAGGTACACACTCACACACACACACACACACTGTGGTAGTTTGATTAGACATTTCAAGTGAACCTGTCAATCAAAAGCTGGTCTCTTTCATGACAGTTTGGGTTTTTCAGGTTATTATGTTTTATTTGTTTACTTATTCAGAGGCTAATTAGCTTTTTCACCTTTTATTCTCATGACCAGAAGCATTTCCTAGGTTGGGCTAAATGGCAAGAAGTCCTAGTTTTCTATAATCTGCAGTAAATGGCATCGTTTTGCAGCATGAACACAGTATTTGGATGTGTGTGGAAAAACAAAAACAGTGAGTCTGAATGTCTGTAAAGTGGTAAAAAGGTAAAATAATATGAAGTATAAAAACATCAAAATCCAGAATCAATGGAACTCAATGGAGCGTACAAATGTGTATTTGTGTGTTGTTCCTGTGCAGGACATCGACGGTCAGGCCCTGCTGTTGCTGACCCTGCCCACCGTACAGGAGTGCATGGACCTGAAGCTCGGCCCCGCCATCAAGCTGTGTCACCAGATCGAGCGCGTCAAGTTTGCCTTTTACCGACAGTACGCCAACTGAGGGAGGAGCGGCGACAGCAAGCGAGCCGCCCAACGACTGAACCGCCTGCACGACGCACGAGTGCTGCGTTCGGTGCCTCCTGGTGGAGTTTGTGCTGGTTTCCAACTCAGAAGAAGCAGAAGAAGAAGAAGGGATATCTTTTTGGAAAGACACAAACTCAGTTACAACAGGAGAAGATGAAGGAGTCAATGTGACGCAGACTCGGCACATCGGCGTGGATCCGTGTGCTTTACCGATCTGTGAAGACGTTTAGATTTTTTTGATAAGCTGCGAACTCATTTCTAAAAGACATTGTGTTGATTTCTTAATTTTCATTTCTATTTTATTTGTGATAGAGGAGCATTATAGCATTTAAGTAAAAAATACAGAGTTTTCACCTCTTTGTGTGACATGATTGGTTCTAAAAAAAGATATATTTGAAAGGTATTTAACAAATTAAAAAGTAATATATTTGGAATATTTATTGCTATGTTGTAATTTATAAGGAGTAATCTATCTATTTGGATGAACAGTTATATTATAATGACAACATTAACTCCTTTTCCACTGAAACAGACAGAAAGCAGGATGTGCATTTCTTTACATTCACACTGTTTCTGGAGGTAAATAAAAGACATGTGCTCACTTCTCGTTGTTACAATCACATGAAACAATCACGTTTGCTATTTTGTGTCCATCTATGCAAATGTGTTGCAGATATTTTTGATAAGAAAATAAATTTCTATTGATTTTTACCTGTTTGTCATGAACTTGACATGAACTGTCATGAACTCTACCACAACACGACCATTTGTCGACACTGAATGTCTTGTATTTAAGATAAACTGATGCAACAGTCCTATAGAGAAAGTGTTCTTTAAGTAAAAGTAGCAACCACAATGTATTAAATAAAGTATTATCAGTACACTTTACTTAAAGTATTGAAAGTAAAAGTCTTAATATTGAAAGTAAAAGTCTTAATATTGAAAGTAAAAGTCATAATTGCATCTTTAACCTTTAATATTTTACATTATTGGAAGCTTGAAGCATTTGATGTTTCTCCTGCTGTTAGAGATATTTTATGTAACAAAGTAAAATCCTTCTAAAATGTAGTTTAGATGTAGAAAGTAGCAGAAAATGAAAGTACAAATTATACTAAAGTACATACCTTGATTACTTTCTACTGCTGGTAACAAGTGATAATGATCTATAATGAATTAAGTATTAACTATTAGAGTGAAACGTGTGGGCTCATTATTAGCTAAAAGTTATCAATTAGAGTCTTAATCATTTATTACATTAACCAAACAACTGATTAAATGCTATCTATATAAACAAAAACAACAAACTGTGAGGCTGATCTTTTGATTCTGTAATATTGATTGTCACAGTAACCAATAAACTACACCCAGCGCCGCCCACCACCCCGACAGATTCAACACTTTAAATAGAGAATTATATAAAACCATTTATCCAGCACTGCTTAACAGCGATCAACAACATCTAAAAAATGTTAAATACTTTCAGCTGTTTTGCATCCGCTAAGGTCGCTGCAAATAAAATGATTGATAATTTAAAGATTTAAGGTAAAAGTTCTTGTTATTGTTCCACTTGAACGACAGCGGACAGAGACACTGGATGATGGTGTTAATCACAGATAAATGATAGATACTTCTTATTAACTGCTGTACGTCCTCTGATTTAAAAAGCCCACAACATCTCACATGCAAACACTGAACATGTTAAAGACGTGTTTGCATGTGAGCGAGCTTTTTCTAGTCCATCCTGCACATAAACAGTAATTTCCCTTCAAGTGTTGCTCAACCTTTTCAAGAGAACAACCCTCCCAGTAACAATAAAAGCAGTGTTTGTGCAGGCGAGCTGTTCGTATGTAAAGCCACAGTGGTGACAAGAGGAGATCAAGGGTTAACAGCAGCTCCGTTGTGCATGGCGAGAAAAAGGAAGTGCGACCTCACAGTGGTTAACAGAACAAAGTCACCGTTAAAGGGGAACCACACGTCTCTGTGCTGCTCTGCTGAAACAGTTCATCTCCTACATTTACACATTACAACTCAACAACTGACTATGAATGTAAGTAGCATGAATAATAAAGTAATATAATCATACACACAGCATTGCATTATAACATTACTTAAGAAAACACATGTAAAACTAAAACAATGCTTTAACCACCATTCATATTGTAAGAAATTAGGTAATGCATGTGGTGCAGTCGCCTGGTGGGTATCTCTATATCTATATCTATATATCTCTATATCTATATCTCTATCTATATATCTATATCTATCTCTATCTATATATAGATAGATCTATCTATCTATCTATCTATCTATCTATCTATATATATCTATATATCTCCACATCTTGAGAGCGCATGAAAACCATGGATGTATTAACAGTTCTTACAACAATACATAAATAAATGGTTGAAATAGTTAGCTATATCTAACTGAAGTTGAAATACTAGCTAAAAGTACATGGCTGGAATAGATCAAAGTAGTGGATGAATGGATGAAATAATTAGCTTAAAGTAGCTAATAGCTGAAACAATTAGCTAAGTATTGTATGGAATTAGTTTGCTGAAGTAATGTATAATACAGAAGTAGTATGATTGCAAACTTGACCAAATAACCTAAACATTGACAGTTGAAATGTATTAAAACAAATGCTGTAACAAAATCCACTTTAATGTAATAAATAGTTTTAAATAACAGTGACAGTCTGACAATAACTCTGACAGTCACATTAGGACATTTCTTATTCTTAAATATAAGAAAAACATAAATATGGAGGAGGAACAGAGGAAGTTTTTGAGAGGTAAACAAATATTCTCTTTCAGTATCTGAACAGCAGAGTAATCGTAGGATGTCAAATAATATAAATCATGATGGTTTATAAAATTACTTCTTTTATTAAAACCTATTCTGTGCTACAAAAACAAACAAACAAATAGCCTTGACAGACACTAATGTATTCCACAAAAACCAGACGGTGCAATTACAAATGAAACGAGACGCTGTTTGCAAAACAAAAACAAAGCAAAATGCCACCGAGAGTAAAAATAGAACCTGAAGTGCACAAACAAAAAGCTGCAATTTATCTCCTTTGCTTGAAATAAAATGTCCTTTCATACAAAGGGTATTCATTCTCACACACACACACAATACAAACATACAAAATAAAATCCTACCATAAAGTTACAATCCTTCATTCAAGAATATCTAGAATTAGTGGCGTGTTAGCATTATTTCTACAGGGGAGTTTGGCTGAACAGCTGCACCCTGTTAAACAAACAGAATAATAAACGAAAGCACAAACACAAACCGAAAGATAAAGATGAAGAAAAGTGTGTTGGGTTAAAGCAGTTACAGGCAGGTATGAGGAAATGACCTTTAGTGGTTTAATTATTTTTCATTCTTCAAAGGAGACTACAAGTTATTCCAGGTGTGCTAACACTCAAACCGGCGTCTCCAGTCAAACCAGTTTGACCAATATATCTGGACTCAAGCTCTACTTACTAGCTTTTTCTGGAGCTTTCAATGCCATTCATTGTCTGCTTCAGCAGGAGGAGTTTTGCCAGTGTGAGATGTGGTTGATGTGGCTGAAGCATCAAAACAACTGGGAATCAATTGAAATGTATTGATACTATTATATACTATTGATAGTGATGGTACTAAACTTAGTATAAGGGTTAACTGATCAATCTCAAACAACCCTAACAGTAATCAAGATTATGATATTCACAGCTGAGCATGATCCAATCATCAGAGCGGGTTCAGAGTTCCAGGTGAGATGCTGAATAAGATACAGTACATATGTGGCTCCTGTGTACGTCACGTTGGACAAAATGAATAAAAGTAAACGGAAGAAAGCTTTAAAGTTGCAAGGAAGTAAAACGATCCAATTTCTCGGAGCAGAAAGAAGTATTCTTCTTCTTTCCTGTCATGTTAATCAGATTTTTCTCTTGACCCCTCAAGAGGGTGCCGACCCCCCATGTTGAGAAACCAATAGTAGGGATGCATATACAGTATGCAAGACCTTATCACATTAGATAGAGTTGCTCTGTTAATGTCGTCATAATACAAGATATAATAACATTCACTTTTATGTGCTGGTATCAGATCGATGTTCAATAATAACGTTTAAAATGTACAAGATCTGATTTAAACTTTAGAGGCTACAGCTGCTGTAATAGAAAAAGTTCAGGAAACATTAAAACTCTACATCTGAGATGATTACAGCCATCAGGGAACAGTTCCTGGTGGCAAAATGAATGAAATAACCCCGAATGTAGGCGACGATGACAATGATGATGATGGCGGTTTCATGTAGCAACATTATTGGAAGTAATGCGGTGTTAGTCATGCATGCAGCACATGGCCTGATGTTGCCTGTGTAACACCAGCCAATAGACATTCACAAAGGCATTGATTCACAATCACAGTGTCTTCAGCAGCGTGATGTGTCGTGCCTCACCAGCTCTCTGAATTCATTTAATAGCTTTCACACACACACACACACACACACACACACACAACTGTGACACGTTGTACTGAGTCACTCTGAAAAGCTGCTACCTTATACTGTTGCCTGGCAACCACGTATCAAAACGTCCGCTTTGCATGATTTCTTTCCGCTCGCCGTGTGTGAATTGAGACTAAGTCATGACAGCAGATGGGTAAACAGGCGTTTGATTTAAAGGGAAGCCCTGGATGTGAGCAGACGGGGACTTTATGTTTCAGCTTCAGCTGTTGTGGTTTTAATACTTTCAGTTAAAGGTCGGTGACACATGTAACGGTTCAGCAGCTCTGAGATCAGATACCTGATCAAAGCTCGGTCTTTGTCTTTGGTGAGGGAACAATCCGTCCTGCAGACATTAAGCATCTTTGATTTCGAAGCGTTTTTCTCATTCCTGTGGGACACTAGCCAATCAGGAAGCTCGACATAACGCCCAAATATTTACAGTTGTCCTGTACAGCACAACATCTTCACACCAGTGTCCATGTGGACATTTATCAGGGTCAACACTTACACTTAAAACAGCAAAACACACTTTACTGGGCATTTAAGGCCACACTAGCTCCTCTGTCCTCTACACACACACACACACACACACACACACACACACACCTTTTTTGTGACAAGAGCATATCAGATACACATTATTATTCAAAAAAGGGCATTTTATATACATGTTAAAACATTTCTGGAGGGGATCTTTAAAAATCTATTCTTATCTACTGGCTGAGACGGCTTTCACCCACATCTCATGGTCTTCATCAGCGGATGGAGTTTGCTCAGCTGTCACGTGACTGTACTGTGAGTAGTTGAGTCACTTAATAACACATGGTTGTATACGGGGGGAGGTTCATGACCCCTGTGTCTCTGTTCAAAGGTGAACACTGAGCTATTTCCTTCGGCGGAGGGACACGTAACATCTGCATGAACGCTTTTCTGGTGTTTTGTGCATTTTCAGCTCATTGTGAACCTTTTACAAGAGGTCGGTCTCACTTGAATGTGTTTATCTGATGGGTAAATAATTCTGGCTAATAGTTACTGCCTCCTTTTGAATCTAAAAGAACTAAACTCTCTTAAATGTGGTTATAAACTACAAAAGCATTAAGCCAAACGTTAGTTTCAACCTCTCTGGAGGACGTGTTGACTTTGTTTAATTAGAGTCTGTGGTATTCATGACACTGTGTTTTTTGGGTTTTTTCTTCACTGGAAAAATATTTATATCGCAGCCTCCTCCTACATACCGAACCCAAAGCTGAGTGGAACAAGCTCGTGCCCCCTCGCTCTCTGTGGGCTGTCAGAGTCACTCTGGGTAATGTAGGAAATCACAGACTGGATATGAAATATTAAGTGGTTGCACAAGAAAGTTCAATTGATTCCACTGATAAAAATCGATGTTTCGTCTTGATTCCTCCGTTTTCACTAATTGATAATATCTCTCAGTCTGCAGGAATCCACGACTGCTCCAGTAAAAATGCACTTACATCACTTTTTCCCTTTTCTTTTACTACAGCAGAGCTGCCATGGGGTCACTATCCTGGAGCGGCTCAGCGAGGAGCTTCAAGGACTCAGCTGTGGGTGAGTCTGAGAGGAAAAGGGTGGGAGGCGGTGCACCGGAGGGCGAGTGAGGGGGAGGAGAAACAAGCGAGCTGAGGTCTGGTGGTTGGAAAGGAGAACGAGACAGAAAATGTTTACTGATACACGAGTTTGTAGAGAAAAGAACGGGAGGATCACAATATCCTTTAATTATGAGTGAGATCTGACTCGAATCAGCAGTGACCAAAAACACAGTAAGAGAACTTGATCCATCAGACTTTAGGACTTCTCTGACAGTCTAATTCAACTTTTCTGGAATACGAGTGTAAATATAGGAATCTGCTGTTTTAACCAGAGAGTTTGTTGAGATAAAGCTGCGAGTCCTGTCTACAGTCTACAGTATTTGATGAACGCGCCTGTAAAGAACTGTGTTTTTCCTTCTTTATTGTTCATTTATCTGAATTTAATCTGGCTGCTAACGAGTGCTCCTGCATTTAGGTTTTACTTTGATTCTCTGTGACATGAAAAGCTCAAACTGTCAGTAATTTATCTACAGCAATGTGTGCTGAAGACCATGTGATGTGCTTGAAAGCTCCAGGGCAGGCGGACCCAAAGCGCCAAGTCTTGGTTTGTTTTATGGTACAGCTTGCTTGCTTGCTTTCTGTGCAGCTTTTGACTGTATCACATGGTCTTCAAAGCCCCCGTGCAGACGTGCCCCCCTTTAACCTGACGGCAGTTTAACACGTCGGGCTCTGAATGAGCGGCCGAGTCGCTTTGTGGGAAAATCACATGCGAAAGTCACGCCGGCACATCAGAGGAGAGAAGGACCTGGATCATTATCCATCCACAAACAGACAATAACCAATCGTCATTCTATTAACTGATCCAATCAATAATAAAACACATTCCCACAATATCACAACATCAATATACCCCATCAAATCCTGCGTAAACAACTTTCACTCAGGAACGCCGAGTGAGCGACAGGACACAGCTGGATGAACATCATCTCAGAGTGTGTGTGGGTGTGTGTGTGTGTGTGTGTGTGTGTGTGTGAAGGTATGAGTGGATGTGGGGGAAGGCGAGGTGTATGGTTAACCATAAACTGAGCTCTCTGCCTCTTTAACCCCCACACACACACACACACACACACACAGTCACACACAAACCATCACTTGCATTGCACTGCAGACTTGAAATCTAGGTCATGGTAACACACACACACACAGTGTTTAAAGGGAGAGAGAGAACAATCAGATGTGATGAAGACGAGGCTCGATCTGTCAGCTCACCACTGAACTACTTCAGACTGTTCCCTAAACCCTTAAAGCAGAAATCCTCCCTCTCTATATAAAATAGAAGCACTGTTAGATCTAATCAGCGCTTCGGAGCTCGCAGCCTCTCACAAGTTGCCTTTTGATGCGGCGTTGCGATGTTTTTCTCTGCTGCAGCCAGTTTCTCTCCACCTGCCCCGCTTCTCTGCCTGTTTAGCACAAGACAGAAAACGTGTGAACTTGTTGCAGCGGTTCAGAAGTGCGATCAGACGCACAGGCAGCAAGTCTAGTCAAGAACACAATGACCGTCGTGCTAATGGCGTAGCATCGTATCATTACAGGCTAATCAGACCAAGCCGGAGTCTGAAGTGAAGCTGAAACTATGCCTTTCATTCTGTCAAGAATATTTCAAACGTGTTTGATATTTCCAGGTAAACTTGGAAAGTCGGTCACAAATATGTGCTTAATAGTCGTGAAAACTGAACCGTTTGCACTGCAAATATAAAATATTAATGATTGAATAAATACACAACATGAAAAGATAAAAAATGAACAGAAGACATTTGTAATTTGCCTGCTTGAGGGCCCCCTAGTGACAGTGGGTCCTCAGTTTGCATTATTAATGCCTGGGGCCGGCTTTGATAATGCTTCCATTAATAAAGTGGGAATAATGGTGAACAAACCAGTAGTGCACGTTTCCATCCACTTGCTTTTATGTGCATTTATTTGACCATAAACAAATGTAGAAAACATGAAGAAGAAAGGAGAAATGTGATAAAAGGTTTGTCAACACATTTTACAGACCTCCACTTTACCAGAAAATAGAGAAGAAATGAAGAAGAAGAAGAAGAAGAGCAGAGTTGCTGTGTTTGATTAATCACTTCCTCTTAACAATATAAAAAGGGAGTTGTTGGAAACATACAAGGATTTGCATTGAAATGAGCTTAAAACTTGGCAGACATGTGAACGACCTCCCGTGGGCGGACCGGACTGGAGGCTGCTGTTTGCATGATGCTGCTTAAACTCTAAAACATTGTAAAAGATTGCAAGTGTTCGTTCCTTTTGCAAGTCGATGACATTAATACGTTACGGGAGGTGCAACACGTGGTGACTTACAGCCTCTTAGCTGAGGTTGTTCATATTTTAGGGACATTTAAAAAAGGCCAGTGTGAACACTGGTGGACTGTTTCCACTGCAGAGTTCACAGGGTTAAAGGAAAACAACTAGCGCTCGCGCACAAACATTATTCTTGACCTTTGGGAACGGACCAGTGTACGTAGCAAAGTAATGAAAAGGTCTTAAAGGTCCAGTTACCAGCCTGTCTGAGGCTCAGCTGTAAACATGTGACTTAACCTCTTTAATCCTCCTCCCACTGTCCCAACAGCATCAATACTGTGCAGCCAAACAGTGTCCGAGCCCACAGAGCTTAACAACCAAATATGTCAAGTATACACACACACACACACACAAATACAAACCTCTAAACCCAAGACTCCATGTTTTTAATGACTTCCATCAAAATAACATATATATTCTAGGCATTTTATGCACATTTCTGTACACAAATTATATATTAAAGCTTCTCAAGGGTAACACTGGATGTTAAGGGATCGAGTGTAGGACTTAGTGTACAAGTCTGTCCTTTTTCATTAAACATCATGAGTCTCAAACCTCTACAAATGTGTAACATGTACGTGTTGAAAAGCAGAGTTCAAAAGGCAGTTCAAGTAGGAATAACCAACATTTACTGCTGTAAAACAGCAGACTGGGAACTAAATGCATAATTCAGTAGCTGCAATGGAAATCTCTCCATGTGATCCTCCACATTTGGCCTGTATCCACAGGAATACACACACACACACACACACACACAGAGTAACAAATAAAAAAAAGAAAAGGGCCCAGAAATTCAAAGTGCATCTCCAGCAGCAGAGTTTTTTTAACCACTCTGGAAAAATCAGCCGAGAAGAGCAAAGTCCAAACTTCTCCACTCCCTCCCCTCAGGGAATAATCTGTCTTGATTCCTAATGAATTGCACTGAGAGCTGCATGTATCGCCTGCATCAACAGATCGCAATCTCCATCCAGCGAGGCACGTCTCATAAGTTATGCGATCCCCGAGCTTCTGATAAGCTAATAGACGTCTGAGTGGAGGCAAAGAGATGCCGCGCTCATGTGATTCAGGCAGAGGGACACGATCCACTATTGATTAATGTTTAGCGGGGGCCGAACGGTGGCCTATCTTGAACATCACACCTCTGTTTATACGACAGAGCACTTTCCTCTCTATTGTTCATTATTCATTAGTCATCTGGACTGCCTGTGGGACTCCAGCCCATCTGCCGCGGCTCCATTTCCATATGCCTGGCTCGACCAAGCAAGGCACACATCTGATATGTGGAGAGAGAGAGAGAGAGAGAATAAATTCATCTCTTTTTGCTGCCTTCATCTCTCTTTCAAAAGGTAATGCATTGGTTGATGCTATCACTGGGGGAATTGATGAAATGATAAAACTGGAAATAAATTGCTGCTTTGAACAGAGACAGCAGAGGACTGGGACATAACAGGACTGGTGTGGGAAGAAAGAAGTGCGCCTGAGTGCTGCGGGTGGGCGGCAGGGGAGGGGATTTAAAAAGAAAGAAAAGGAAATGTATAATTAGGAGTTGGCCGAGCAGTCTGCCTACATGGAAATTCACATTGAATAATGAGACACGCTAATAAAACAAAATGTAAAAAAAGATTCACAGAAGTTTTCTCATTTTGCATGTTCAATGTTTCTTTTATTGCTTTGTAACAAGACGTAGGTAAAAACTTTATTGAGACAAAATGGAACGACGACTACAGGACCTGTAAATATAATATATTCATACCAGAAAAAGGAAACAGTAATTAAGTTTCTGTTTTCCTGCAGAGCTGCTGGATATGTAGACGGAGCTGTGACTGAAGTGTTTGATATCATTAGTGACAGGAAATAGATTTCATTTTCTCCCTCCATGCTCCGCAAAGTGAAGATTTCTCTTAACCTTCTATTGCAAATTTAAAATAAATGTTAAATTACCTCCAAAACATGAGGTTGGTCGTTCGTTACCAACATGGAAGTTAAAAGGAGAACCAGGTTGGTCTGATAAAGAGACGTTTTTAAGCTTCTCGTGTCCAGATCCACCATGTTTTCTCCTTGTGTGAGGGAGCGACGTCACATCTGGGCGCAAACACTTAAAATATTTCCACCTTGCTGGTTTTCTCTGCAAGTCTTTCCTAATTTTACTGTCCTGCTGTCGTCCACTGAAATATTTCCTGGCTCCATGTGAGTGCAACAATGCTCAGACTCACGTGACGCGATTAATTTTTTACGTTATTAAAGCAGAGATGTTGTAGAAAGAAGCACTAACTTAGAACATTGAACTCTACAGAAACCCCGACAGATGTTTTAGAGAGCGAGGGTTATAATAACCATGCGTTTCCAATCTTAATCCACTCTATCGACTTTGTACCGACAGTAAACAACAAGTGAACGACTCCACCACAGATCTTTTGACCATCTTCTCACGCTGCGACACAGGAGCGTTTATTTTGGCGGCGGCACATTTTCACAGCAGAAATTGTGTGATAAAAAACAACAGCTGAGACTTTGCCAGAGGGATTCGGCAGGCTGAGACAACAGGGGACACGTCGCAGCTCTTACTCCTGATGTGGGAAGTATTTGTTGTGGATTTGTTCATTTATACATTTCAATAGGAGTTGACACCAGGTTAAGGATTGTTTCCAGACGTTGTTGCCAACTTCACTGAGTTGAAGGTGACGACAGTAAGTAGTGAAATTAGCGACAACAAAATGGAAAAAAATATTCCACTTAAAATTAATATATAAAATAAAATGTGCCATCGGGAAAGTTATACAGAATGTCAGAAAGTCTTAATTTTCAACATGCACATGGTGTTAATGCATCAATAAGGAAATTTAAATCCATGTGCAGGTTGAAAAACTCCTCTAAAACTATCTTAAGATAATGCAGCTAAAAACAAGGCTGTCAGTTTCTGTAAAAAGGTGACGAATAGAGGAAGTGGAGACTTTTACCCGACAACAGACATTTTGTGAGCTTATCCAACTTTGTAAATAAAGTAACTACAGCAATCACATACTTTTAGTGGAGTAAAAAGTATTTTCCGAGTAAACTCTCCCAAAATGAAAAGTCCAGTAACTGTGCTTGTTGTAACTTCTCACCACTGGACCTCAACAGTCACCAAACCAAGTCAAAGTCCCGTGATAGGATGTGTGATGGAGCCGCCAGCCCCCTCACCGCTGTGTGTGTGTGTGTGTGTGTGTGTGTGTGTGTGCGCGCTCGGCCCTTAGAGGCAGGGCTGTCAGTAACGTGAGACCAGGCCTGAGTTGATGGTTGGTGTGTGTGTGTGTGGGGGGGGGGTCCGACTCTGGAAGGTCGATGAAACGCAGCTCTCATCTTCCTCACGGCGTCAGGGAAATTCAAAACCTCGCTGGACTCACAGACGACACATTAGCACGTAGCAGACCGGGACCGGGCCGATATATCTGGCTGATCCCGGACTTTATCCAGGATCAGATAGCAGACGGTCAGTGCCATCAACTTCTGATACGAGGTCTCTTTCTGAACCAAACTGGTCTTTAATTAATTAATTCTTTAGCAGTAATTACTTGACATTATATAGTGTCCCGTTACATAAAACTGAACTCTAAGTGCATAAAAACTACAAATGCATAGTGCACATAAGTAATGTTCACTCAATTCTCAATCTGGAGATTCTTTTTTTAATCAATTTACCATTTAGTCTTTAAATAAATAACATCTGTTAATCAACATATTGTTGTAGCACTGCAGCTTATACACACATCAAGAGCATCTACTACAGAAAAGTAAAAAATAAAGACACTTTACACAAGTAGTAACTACAAATGTGAGGATTTAAATACGATATTTTTAAACTTAAAGTGTATAATTCAAGCTGAAATCATATATTTCTGTAAACAACTGTATCTACAGTATCTACTGTTGCTTAAGCACAGGGTTTGTAGAGCTTTTTAAGACTACAATTCAAGCACTTTTCAAGCTATTTCAAGGTACCTAAACCACAAATGTCAGGACTCTCAAAGCCTTTACCTTCACATCTAAATTATTACTATAAATAACAGGAGACAACAAACTCATATGAGGACAGGATTGTTTCGTTTAAAATATACATGACTGTAGATGATGAAACACCAGATTATGTTGAAAATCAAGCATTTTTCAAGGAGCACATTCAAATTCCTAAAAACATTACGGTTAAAGTTGAGCATTTTCCAAACTTTCAAGACTCTGTAAGTAAAATATCGAATGCAGGACTTTTATTTGAAATTAAGCATTTTTACATTGTGGTATTGGTACATTTACTTCTGACTACTGCATGTTGCCTATAATGAAAATATACATTTCTGTTGCTCACTCCCTCCTCTTCATCCCACCAGTTGTCCTCTTGAACGTTACTGCGTCGTGCTGCACACGCAGCAAACCTGACCAGATGTTCAACACAAAGCATTTGCAATTATCACGCTCTATTTGTGAGCACATGCGTACACACACGGCGTGTGCACTCAATGTGTGTGTCGTTAAATAAAATAAACCGGTCTGTTCTTCACCTGACAAAATTCTCATTAAAACTACTTTTTGTTGTTTTGGTTTTTTTTACACTTTTTGGTTGATTTCACTTCACCGGAGTTTAAATGTTGTGGTTATTATTTCCTCTTAAATAGCTGACTCATTTCCTGTTGTGTCTCCACTCTGTATCATCAACTGCTGTCACAGTTCAGTTATGCATCAGCTCTCTGCACCGCAAATGTATGCAATGATGTGTGTGTGTGTGTGTGTGTGTGTGTGTGTGTGTGTGTGTCCCTTTTAGTTTCATTTGTAGTTTTATTACAGTAAAAACACTCAGTGGTCGGCTTATAATAATCCATGTGCTGGTATGTAATATGAATGTGAAGATGGGGGGGTTGTGTGTGTGTGTAAAAGATGGCTGGGTGGAGGAGGAGGATAAAGGGGGGGGTCTCTGGATTGGTGCAGCAGCTGGTTGGCTGCTGGGCTGGTTTCCATGGCAACATGTGTAAAAAAAAAATAAAAAAAAAGGGTGCAGGCTCCGACCCTCAGTCCCGTATTGATGCTCTGTACAAAAGAATAACGTTTTACAATTACATGAGAGAGAAAGTCTCTCTGTCTGTCATTAATCATTCTCTTAACTCAAAACACTAAAACTGAGTGATTTATCGGAACGGTTTCTATTTTTTTATTATGAAAATGGGAGATTTAAAAAAAAAAAAAGGAGTTTATTAATAGACAATAGGCAGACTCATCATCAGTCTAAATCAAGAATAAGAAGATTTGTTCCACTAATCCATAACCACATTGTGCACAGAAAGGGTAACTGATTAGAAAGAAAAGAGAGAGAAGCCTCTGCTGGATGTGCTGATGCTCGTGTTCAGCTCTGATTCATTCAGTGCGATGCACGGGGAAACCCACCAGAGGACTCTTGTGGTTCTGCCCGCAAAAATAGTCTTGTATGTTTGAACACCCACCCACTGAGGGACTCTACGAGGAAATGATATCGAGTCGCCCTCCGACCTGCAGCCACGGTAATATGAACTCTCCGGGTAAAGACAGAGTTTGATGATTTGCATTGAAACTGCAGATTTTATTAGTGATTCCTGCACAGGTTCTGCTTTAAAAGCTCTGCACAGACGAGCTTTGATCAATAACACACAACTTGAATTTCCATTTCAGTAGAGAACCCAACTTTTACAAAGACGCTACACATGAAAGTCAGAAAATATGTAGAACACAATGCAAAAGACATTTAAAGTTTAATCAAATCAGGGGTGTGTCTCTGTTGGTGGTGGAGGACGCTCTGAAAGACTACAGTATTAATGTCTGCCATAAAATGTTTTACATATTTTGAGGTTTTCTAACATCAAATCTGATTTGCAAGATGGCAGGTGGTGCTGTGTACGGTGAACTGGGAGCAGTTTTCTAAAAGTGCAAGAGAGAATGAAGCCTTAAAAAGGTAGAACAGCTTTAAGGATGAACACAACGTGGTGAAGACTGTCGGCCTTGAGCGACCTCTGTACTACATGCAGCAAATTGGTTTTGGCAGGAAATCTGATTACAGGTTGCTTCACATTTCACAGGAGAGAGGGGGAAAAAAAGAGGGTGCTGATCTTTTGCAAACAAACCAAACACCTGCAGATGTTTTTGGTCCAAGTTGGAAGGATTTAAAGACGGAGAAGACATCAATTTTAACAGATCGTCCTTCTGATGAATTGACAAGAAGGAAAGAAAGAAGGAGGCGGGACAGAAACCAACTGGATTTGTGGGAAATGTGGTCTTAATTTTGAGAAATATAATATCACTGGCACAAAACAGAGAGTACGAATACGTTTTATGGGAAGTTTACGTTCATTTTTCGAACTATTTTGCATTAGCAATACACAATTTGAGGAATATGTCTTGCTTTAATCTTTAACAATCTAGGCAGAGCATATGTGCAGTAAATATCTGCAATACATTCACATATTCAGATGGTTATTCAGATACAGATTCTGTAATCCTGCAAATGTCTAAAACCACTAACAAAACATTGTTGTAGAGCTATTTTAAGTTATTTAAATCCCGAAAGACGTTTCTTTCAGCTCATAGTTGAGGTTTTGAAATTCAAAGCAGTTTCAAAACATCTAGTACACGACGGGCTACAAGCCAAGAATAACATTTGGCTGTTTAAGGGACTACTGTTCTGTTCCGCTCAGGGAAATACAACTCCCATGAAACATTGCTGCAAGCCCATCGGTACAGTACAGTAGAGGACAGTAGAGGACAGTAAAGAGCAGTAGAGGACAGTTATGAACAGTAGATAATTAGTAAAGGAAACTACCAGACAGTACAGGACGGTAGAGGACAATGTGACATTACAGGATGTTAATATACAGGACAGAAATAAACAGTAGAGGACAGGAGAGTATAGTGCAGTATAGTAGAAGACAGTAAAGAACAGTAGAGGACACTACAGAGCAGTAAAGGACAGTAGAAGACAGAAAAGGACAGTATAGCACAGTACATGTCAGTACAGGACAGTAACGGACGCAAACTCTCAGATTTATTAAGACGTTACTACAGGACGTTAGAGTACAGGACGGTAGAGTACAGGACGGTAGAGTACAGGACGGTAGATTACAGGACAGTAGATTACAGGACAGTAGAGTGCAGCACGGTAGAGTACAAGATGGTAGAGTACAAGATGGTAGAGTACAAGACAGAAGAGTTCAGGACAGTAGAGTACAGGACAGTAGATCACAGGACGGTAGATTACAGGACGGTAGAGTACAGGACAGTAGAGTACAGGACGGTGCAGTAGAACTACACAATAAGATGGAACACAGTCCAGGATACTACTGTATCTTCGGAATTGCAGAAAACAGAATTGGACAGTGAAGGGCAGTACAATGCAGTACAATAAAAGAGCATTACAGGACAGTAGAAGACAGTAAAAGGCTATAGAAGGACAGTACTAATGCAGTAAAATACACTACAACATAATTAAGGACATTACAAGACAGTCCAGTACAGTAGAAGACAGTAAATTACATTACAGGGCAGTAGAAGACAGGACAGTTCAGCACTTAGCACCTGTGTACAGTAAATACCATGTTAAACACACCAACAGGTCTAACATGGCCGACTGGAGCTTTCCTGATCTGCTCAGCTTATATTCTCTGTGGGAAGCGTAACTAGTAATTCCTTGTGCAACACATGTGCAGCCAGGACTGAACCACCCTCACAACTCAAAGTTGCTAAACACTCGTATAGGAAGAGGAAGCACACAACACACAAAGCATTTCTTGTCCTGCTGTGCATTGCAAATAAAAATAAAAATAAATAAAACATGACGTGAAGCTGCATCCCTTAGCGTGTGACAAACATGACAGACGTGATGTCCAAGAGGTACATTTACAAAGAGGCGTGTGGGTGAGCGTGGTCGGCTGCCAGGCATGTGCTGCTGCGTTATCTGCTCTTAGAGTATCTAATCTCCTGATTTGTGATTGGCTGTGAGGGGCGGGCTGCTTTGTCTGCCTCTGCACAGGACGGATGGACGGATGAATAAAAGGATGGATGGATGGAAAACTACATCTGGGCCTTTAATTTTGCTCCAGATAATGGTCACAGGTTGGCGATGTGTCACGTTTTGAACATACATTAAACATACATTCATTTTATTTTTAACTACATGGAACATATTGATCTTGATCAGGTCAACTTTTAAGGTATTACCTGGTGGTCCTCATTGCTTTCCACCCCCAACATAATCCACCTTAAAGTGTTGGGCCTGCATGCTGCAAACCTAAAGGCCATTACATGAACACTGGCACCTCCTGGTGGACAAAATACTACATTTATTATTTTTTAATGAACAATTTGGTCTCTCTTTCTTTAGTCATTTCATTCTAAAATCTTACTTTTTTTTTAAATAAGATGCCAGTGTGATTTAGATTATTTAACTTGTTTTGATTATCAAGACCATCTTTCAGTGTTGTTTGCCACGTGTGTTTATGTCAGCTCACAACAATAGAGAGAGAGATTTGGGAATATAAAGACCATTATTGAAGCGGCTAAGCCTACACTTAAAGCCACTGAGGGGCTGCATGAACAGGTATAGCCTACAGTTGACGCGCTTGCATGGATTCCACACTGCAGGATTAGTAACATAAAAGAGT
>JAVQJL010050742.1:0-28053 GCA_036024295.1 Nannoperca obscura
GATGGGGGTTGTGGTGGGTTGTAGTGGTGGGTTGTGGGGAGTGGTGGGGTGGTGCGGTGTGGAGCGGAGAGGAGGAGAGAGGAGACGTGGGGCGGGGAGAGGAGAGGAGGGGAGGTCCAGAAATAGAAGCTGTGGGGTTAGTAACAGAGAGAAGAGCTACATGCGTGAAAGAGGGAGGAGTTATAAATAGAAGAGCCAACAATGAACTACGTTAAAACAACCAGAACACAAATCATGTAAAGTAAAATCACCACTGTCGGATAAAACCCCAGCGTGTGGCTCCATCTAGTGGTTCAAACCTCGTCCTCCATCCCGACGAGCGGCAGGCGACCCCCCCGGAGTCTGGAGGTGCACTGCCCGACACGGCCCCCTCAGGGCCGCTGGATATCACAGGGATCTAAGTGTGAGTGCTGGGATCCAATCTGCATTTCCAGCTGCTGATACAGCGCAGGGACACCACTAAAGACACACGCTCCTCCCTATTGTTTTGCAGTTTATTGTGCAATAAATGTAAGTAATTCTGTTCAGAGTTTAAGTACCATGTAGTGGGGACATGTGGACATCTACAGCAGACTTCCAGTGAGTAGTTTTCAGGCTGAACGCAGAGTATTATGCATAGTCTGGTGAACGGAAATATCCACATGGGTGGGCGCTAAATTATAGTGCACAGGCTGAATAAACAAGCAGAGAGAACAACACACACACACACACACACAGAGAGAAACACGCTGCTATTGACAATGACATATAATTAGGGACAGTTTTGAAGCTTTTAACCACAGAGCTGGCAGACACATTCAGAGAACAACGTACAAAAGGAGAGAAAAAGATGGGATAGGATGAAAGAAACTGGATTCTTATTTAACAGTCACTCTACGTGAGCGGTGAGCGAACAATGACAGAGCTATATAACATATTTCACTTCTTGGAAATTGGCCGGACAAAAAAAGCATTTAATTCATCATAAAACATTTCAAATCCAATTCTTTCAGTCTTTTAAACCCAGATGTTTTCATCAGTTGGCAGTCTTCTTCTGTCTCCTTTCACTGTCTCACAGTAGCATAGCTTGGCTTGCATGCACACCACATTTCTGTCATTGCTGCCCTCTGCAGTCAGCACTGTGTGTTTACATGTGCCTCCTTGTGTGCGCGTGCTAGTAGAGCATCAGAAACAGCTCATTAACGCGATGCTCCATAGCACCACCAGTGGTCAAACGTGTTTTTTAACCCTGTAACTGAACAGAAACTGCAGTGTGAACATTTTGCAAATGACCATTTTGCAGCAACAAAGGACATTAACAAAACGGTGTCAGGGGCAAACATAAAAGACGAAAACAGAAAGAGAGAGAAGAGAGAGGACAAGAAAATGGAGATTAACACTGAACTGAAAACTGCTCGTTTGTCACCACAAGTCTTTTTCACCTTTAAACAGAAAGAGTGAGCAGTTTCTTCGCCCCATGGTTGAGACAAAGTCAACACTTTGGCTTGAGGAAGCTTCCGTTGGGTGTGAAACCAACGTGACAGCTAACTCTGCTCAATTACACTCGAGATACAAAAACACAGCACTCTTTTATTTGAATAAATCAAGAATCATGCCATGACAACCGCTGCGAAATAAAAAGGTAATTAGCACTAATTAGCTTTTAAATTTAAACACATGCTGTTTTTCTTGCTTTGGGAGAGGAATCACATCTGCTGACAAAAAGACCTTTAAATTGTCTGTACATGAGAAGAGAAGATTAAAAGTGCACTTCTATGAATATAAAAGTGTTTTTTTAATTAGTTATGTACAAGTGAATGGACTTGTTATAAAACAAGATGTTCTTGTTCTGGCAAATTTCATCCGTCTCAAACCTGAAAAATGTCGCTGTGACGAAGACCAAATCATTTTGGTATCACTTTTTCCAAAAAATAATAGATGTTTGTCATAATGGAGCACATTTTTAACTCAATATCTTTCATCTGTTAAAATATTATGCATTATGCATTATTTGTTGAAAAGATGTTTGATGGATTTTAATGAAACTTTTTGATGAAAAATCCAAATTGTTGTCATCCTCTAACATCTCTGGAGAAACGATTTGCAAAGGGAGGAAGGGGATCTCTGAGTTACAAGATATGAATCATTCAACCAAGTCGTCTCCTTCCTCCGTCTCTGTCTCCTTCCAGTCTCTTGGTTCAGTCGTTGTCTCTGTCTCTGGGTTTGAGCGAGGGGCATCCTGAACAGCCGCCGAGCCCCTTCTCCTTCGCGTTGTAGTCGAAGCGAGGCAGAACCAGAACGCTGCCTTCTGGTTCGGCTTTGCCGGCGGTGTCTCTCTCCTCCTCCACGGAGATTATGTTCTTCACCAAGCATGTGATGGCAGCATCAATGTTGGTGTTGTCCTGGAGAGAAAGGGCGGGGGTGAAGGGTTAGAGGAGGACGGTGGAGGCAGAGGGAGAGAAACAAGGAAGCACACTAAGCCAGCTAAATCCGATCATGGTATTTACAGGGAACCTCATGCTTCTCTTTTCTTTGCAGATGACGTGGCTCTATTGGCTTCATCAGCCCGAGACCTTCAGGACGCACTGGGCAGGTGAAGCAGTCTCAGACCACGGTTCTCTGCAGGGAAACGCTGGATGGCTCTCTCTGGGTTGGGAGAGACTTCACGTATCTCAGGGTCTTGTTGTGAGCGAGGGTCACGTGGTGCCACCGGCCAGATGAGAGTGTGTTTGTCACTACAAGCACCTCCTCCACTCCTCCTCTTTCCATTGTTCATATGAAAATATAAATTGCTGCAGCTTTAAATAATTCCTTACATTGATCAATAATCCTTCTCGACAGCCGCCACAGTTGTGAAAGTGATCTGTTTTACCCGGTTTAATGGTTTTATCATGGATTGAACCTCGGGGTCAGGTCACATGGATCATTACTTTAAGATGCGTTCAGGTTGATCTCGTTTATTGTGAAGGAAGTCTTCACCGTGAAGAAAGAGCTTCTTCACTGTGCTTCACTATAAAAAGCTGCACCTTCCAACACTGATCAGTGGAATAAGTAGATAAATAAAATCTAATCAACCAAATAGAGCAGATGTATCATATTAAGTTCCTCGTCTGCAAAGTCTTTTGACTCCTCTTCGGCTCTTGGTTAGAGAGGCATATGAAGTTTGTTTCCAATTTTAGCTGTGGCTGATGAACGTGTTGCTGCACATTGGCGGCTACAAAGCGACATGAAGGAGAGGAACCTCTCTGAGTTTTGGCTTTATTAAGTGTGAATGTGTGAACTTCCTGTGTAGAAATGACTTGTAGCTGTAACAGCAGAGAAACAGGCACTGACAGAGGCAGACATGAAAATAAGGAATCATTTGGATTTAAATATAGACAGGAGGAACTAATTGAAGTGGAGGAGTGTGTGTGACAGACGGCTAACAGGCGAAACACTGACTCTTGTTTACAGAGAACAAACAAAGACCAGAACGAGTTTAAAACCACGTTTGCATCCCATTAAGAGAGCGAGAGTGATGTGTCGTGACGTGTTACCTTGGCAGAGGTTTCGTACCAGCCGACGAACCCGTACTCCCGGGTGAAGTTCTCCAGTTTGGGCAACTTGGGGCACAAACCCTGGCGCCGCTGGTCGCACTTGTTGGCCAATAGAACGGCTGGAACCGTCCTCCCGTTGCTAAGGGCGACCTAACGGAGCCAGTATTCACGATTCACAGTCAGTCACTCGCTCACTCTTGTGATGAGATGTTGCGTCAGTGTGTCCGACGGATAAAGGAGGGTGTATTATTATGCAACAGTCTGTAAAGTGGCGGAGATCAGCTCCACCTTTACCTGCTGCAGCGTTAGAGATGCTCACACATGAATGTATGACTGATAATGATGCAGTAACTGGGACATGGCTGTTATCTCTTTTGATTTGACTTTATTTATGTGTTCACTGGTGTTTTCATGGTTGCAGCTGGATGTAAAGTGAAGTAAGCTGATGTATGACTGAAGATACTCAGTAAATATTTGCTTTTTCATCTCTAGTCAAACATTCAAATTTCAATCTGCCTTTTCGCATTTGAAATAGAGGCTGCACAAGAAAAACCCAGCTGCAGAAAACAGTGTCAAGTGTAAAAATATCTACGCAAGCGACACTAGCTCACTGTTCCGGTGTAACATACAGTTAAACAAGTTCACGCCCGGTCTGTCGAGGCTATTAAAAGGCTTTATGGTAATGTGGCTACTCATCATAAGCAGAAGTAGACGAGAGACGTGGAGGGAAATGCTCATACTAAACAACAAATGAACACAGTGTTAAAGTCACATAAAAAGCTCCATTACAGGGGGGAGACTTTCTTTAAATGCCTCACTGTTGTCCACAGAGGTTTTAAATTCAAAGAATGACCGTCTCATGGCGTTTACCTTTGAGTCCAGGTCTCCTTTCCACTTGAGGACGGCCTGAAACGTGGACAGTCTGGTCATGTCGAAGACGACGAGGGCCCCCACCGCCTCCCTGTAGTACACGCGGGTCATGTTGCCATAGCGTTCCTGCCCTTTTAAAGAAAAGGGAAAAGACCACAGAATATATGCTGTGTCCAAAGTCACGGTTATTTTTATCCGGCAATTCAATAAACTTGATTAGAAACCTGAAAACATTCTTATCTCTAAGATTAATTTGATAAGAGACTTAAAAAGAGACAAAGGAGACTTCTTCTAACTTCTAACTAAAGCGAGTCTTTCATTCCCGCCTCAAAGTTATTGCAATTCTACTTCTTTATTTGGTCTCTACCTTTCTAACTGAGGATTTATGGAGACAACTAACAGTTAATTTAATTACTGATTAATCTACCGGCTCATTTTCTCAATTTAACAAAGAGAATAGTGAAACATGACCTTATACATTCCTGTAATCCACGGAGAAGTAATAGAATTGCTGGTTTTATTTGACCCACAACCCAAAGCTCAAACATAATCAGCAACAACCAAAGAAAAGCACCAAATCTTCACAGAAGCTGGAATACGCGTTTTGCTTGAAGATTCACGCAAACGATCATCCGATTATAAAAATAGTTAGCCGTTGCTTCTCTGTCAATCAGCTGATCGGTTAATTGACTAATCGTTGCAGCTCGAATATCAGCGTCTTCCTCAAGAAGGGCAGAATCTGACTGAAATGAGATTTAGCTCAAACGTGTGTGTGCATGCAGAAATATGTGTGAGTTTGTGTAACTGAATATATGAATAAGTCTCTATCCTCCACGCTAACTTCCTCCACATGATTCTAATATGGCGGTGAATCATCACACACACACACACACACTCACACACTGCACATGACCTACGCAGCAAGACAACAGCTGATACAAAGACACACGAGCAGCCCGACAGTCGTCTCCAGTTATCTCTGGTTATCACTCACAGAGAGGGAGCGTGACACTGAACTCTTTAACACTATCTAACACTCAAAGATCAAGACCAACAAGGACCAGGTTTAGGCTTTTGTAGCTCCACAACCCTCCTATAGACGGTCCGTCCTAAAACCACTCAGAGTCTGAAGCTTTTCCTCACTTGTTGAGTATCTGCAGAAACAGTTCGTACAAGGTCACAGTGGTGTTTTTAATCAAGATATGAACTTTTTGCAGCACAACATTTGCTAGATTATGTATCATCTTTCTAGAGCATCACAAAGGGCTTCACGACAGAACTTCACACGCTACAATAGCACACGTCTGTACAAAATTTGTTTTTCAAATACGTTTTTTCTAACTTCCTGTGCACATGATGGTATCAGCCAGGAAGTTAACTTCACTCTCAGCTCAACTGGTCGACGTCCAGTGGAAGTTCTGCATAAACCTTTGAGTTTTTTATAGAAATGATATGACAATTGAGCTCAATAACATAATTGTTTGTTTGTTGTTGTTCAGTAAGATTGTTGGCGATGATCTTACTGAACACAACACGTGAATATCCGTGTTTAAGTCTTTACCGGCTGTCTTCCAGTTCAGCCCTGAGTTAAGCTAACTTCCAGGTTGGTCGACAAAAAGAACAAAATACGTGAATTTCAGCCTGTAAGTCTTTACTCACTACACGCTTATTGTCTTCCAGTGCAAAACTTCCATTAGAGAACTGCTAATTTAGCACTGAATGAAGCTCACTTCCGGGTAGCTTAATAGTTTTACGTTGACACCTGTAGCTAATAAAATGTGGTTGATATTATAATGCAAACACTCCTGTGATCTTGTATGTTAACTGCCAGAAGGGTCAGCTAATCGGCAGGTGAGCCTGGACTTGACTTCCTCCAGATAAACACACAAAACCGTGATGCAATTATCACTTTGTTGCACTGACGAGGGTAATCTGCCAACTCTGTGTGAGTGAGAAAGCCCCAGTGAGCCAGTTTAAAAGCCTCCGTGCAGCAACTCCAGTGTGAAGTCATCACTGGTTGTTACTGGTCTAAAGTCCGCCTGGCTAACAGCCTCAGCCGGATGTCTACATGTAAATGTTCCTCTTATCAGCTACCATGTCGTTCAACACTACAGTGTGTGAGAGACAGCTGCGAGACGGGGGAGAAGCGTTTGTTTCCTAAAAGAACATCAAATGACTGCCATTAGGGAGACACGGTGGGGTTTGTACGCAGAATACAGCCAGCGTTTCTTTTTAAAATACCTAAGCTGGTGGGTGAAGACAACGTTTCATCTGCAGGAACAGAGGTTAACCACATTTTCTGGGCGGTCACTACTCCTGTCATGCACCGTCATCGTTGATGCAAGACGCTCAAGACGCAGCCACTGAGCGAGAAACTGCAGATTACTGTGTGTTTCTTTGCTACTTGGCTGCTTTAACTCGATCAACTACCAGGTGATGAGAAGTAGATGTTCAACCGCTCCCACTTTGCTTTGAACAGGAGATCTAACATTTTAAAGATAAAACTATCAATAGTCAAAGCTTAAATTTAGGACATGTCGAAGGACATTCTGACTTGTAAGAATCGACCTTTTAGATGTAAAAAGTGCCCAAGTAGAAAATAAAACATCTATAACCACTTAAATAGAGACTTCACTCGTGCTTTATTTACTGTTTGAGTGCTAAATGTGTGTTTTGACATGCGTGTCATGCAAAAACAGAACATGTATGAACATTTTGGACAAAATAAAAGACTGTGTGCATTCATTAAACAACTTTATAAAAAAGTAAATGAAAGGTTATTATATCTGATTTAACATTGATGCCATTTTTAAAAACTAGACTTTATATTTGTGGACGTGTTTGTCTGACCCGCTTCTTAGACTGCAAAACAAATGAGAATACCAGCTACTCTTTAAACACAGGTGTTCTTCTGACATAACCACAATATGGGGCTCATGTCCAACCACACACACACACACACACACTCCTCCATGCAGCCACACTTTTGACGCACCGGCGATGTCCCACAGCTGCAGCCGCACCACCGTCTTGTGATCCCAGTTGAGCACCTTGAGGGCGAAGTCCACTCCGATGGTGGCGCGGTAGTGCTGGGAGAAGACCTGGTGCACGTAGCGCTTTATGATGGACGTTTTACCGACTCCAAGGTCGCCGATGACCAGGACTTTGAGCAGGCGCTCGTGCTGCATCATCGCTGCTGCTCCGCCGAGTGGACGGCGCGGTGAGGTCTCCAATTATGGGTTCCGCTTCAAGTTGCATAACGCGGAGGGTTTGGCCAGAAACCATGCATGCAGGCAGGCAGGCAGCTGAAACAGCGGGTGATACTTCTTACCTGACACTTCAATACTAAATGAGCTGTAAGAACTCACTTGAGCCCAGATGTTAACGTTATGGGATGTCGTTTCTCCGTGTCACAGTTCACAGCCGTGAACAGGAGAAGTTCCTGTCGGGACTGAGTCAAAGAAGAAAAAGAAGTTCAGTGCTGTTGCATCTCCCTCTGCTGTGCGGGGCCCCGCGGGCAGCTGTGCGCGACCACGGTCCCGCTCTGTCTGAGGGGGCAAAAACTACACCTCCCGGCGTGCAGCTCGCCCAGTTCCGCACCTGCGCACTGATGCGTGCGCGGTGAGTGAGCAGCTTCTCTCGTGGTGGCCTGACTGTCCCGCGTGACCACTCTTGAAATAAACATCTTGGAGAAAAACAAACGTTAATACAAACTGCATCAATACAAATAAATCTATTTTTTATCAACTCGAGCGTGTGTGTCTCATCTCCTGTCAAGACTTCCGGCTTGTAGTTACTAGACTAGTTACTAGATACTAGATACTGAAACTTTATTTGTCTTATTCCACCACTTTATAATGACAGAATCTAATAATAAAGATAATAAACGCGCGCACAGTATGTCTGTTATTCTTTACTTCAGATGAGCCGTAGTTTCCCTTCAGTGTTGCGCCTCTCCGCAGTCCTTTACGGTAGTGGTACTGATGCGGGATGAGTCAGGCTACATGATGCTGCTGCTGCCATTTCATCAGCAGCGCCCCGCTCCACGCACACCGCAAACACAGGCATGAGCCCGCGGGGTTCCCCTCCGACAGCCCACAAACACGCACGGTCCTCGGCGTCAAGACGGACAACACCGGCGTGTCCGTGCTTTATTTGCGGCACCGAGTGAAAGCGCAGGATCCGCTGTTTGATTTCTTGCACCTGCTGTGGATACGGGGTCTCTCTCCGCTGTCGCTCGGGCCTGACTCTTGACAAGGAAACCAGCCCGGACTCCGGGGCCTGCACCGCCGCACACCGGACTCTGTTTTCGGGCTTTGAGACAAACATCGCGTCGCGGGATCTTTGTCGGAGTTTCGTCCTGAGGATCCATGGAGTCCACATCAGCCTGGTCCTGAACGGCGCAGGAGAAACAGCAAGGAGGAGGAGAACCCTTCTGGCCTAACCTCCACTCCTGCTCAACGTAGGCTGCTTCTTCGGGCTCTTACGGTCTGTTTCTCTGCTGTTTATTGTGCCATTAAGCCTAAAGTGCTTCCTTAAGAAAACACGAGGCCCGTGTTTCAGTCGTGGTGTGTACTGGTCTCATTACAGCCTGCAGGAAAAAACGATCTCTGTTAAAGTCGATCCTAATCAGCATCACACTCTGAGGATAAACTGGGTATACTTAAATCTCAGCACCAGCCGTTAGATGATGTGGGATGTGGCTGGAGGCGGGTCCATCTGGGGATGCTGGATATGTGATATGTGTGTGTGGACCTCCGAACGCATCCGGTGCGAGAGTCCGGAAGGCTGCTATTCAGCGGGGACTCGGCCACTAATGTTTGCATACCAACCGAGCTACGCAACCCGACTCTACAGAGACAGGGGGGGTGCATGTGTCAGTCTCCCTGCAGGCCTGATGGCCTACACACTGTAGTGTAAAGTTGTACAGCAGGCAGCTCTGTAACACTGCAGTGTGGAAACAGTCGACAAGAAAAGGTCCTGCAATCATGCCACAAGTCGAATACTGATTATACAGATTTATTATTGTTCTGTAACTAGTGGTGAGTTCATGTACATCACTTTAACGCTGCAGCTGGTAAAGGTGGAGCTAATTTTGAAGATGAGAGATGAGTGGAGTCCTGTCAGGGGAAAGAAATGCAGTGTGTAGTGTGAATACAAACGCGCCAGCGGGGCAGGGCCTCAAGTGATACGAGGAGCTGCTGAGAAAAGATTCTTCTGGGAGAAAAACTAATTTCTGTGGGCAAATAGTGACAAAACATCAGGCTGAAAGACTGCGAGCTGCACAGTTCATTTTCTGTTCCCCACGAAACAAACTCAAACAAAAAACGAATACATGTTGGTTGCATTAGATATGATGAGTTAAACACAAGACAAGAACCAAAGTCAACACAAACTGGGACAAGTTGTGTCACATCCCCCCCCCTGAAGGCTTCTTAGAGGGTGACAGACACATACTGTGTCTTCTGGAGTCTGTTTAAAGACAGTGTTGCTTCTTAGAGCTCCCACTTTAGTCTTTACGCACTCTTTTCTTACATTGTGGGTGCTTAAGCTAAAATTTACAACACACAAGTCGGTTGAGTGCCACGTGAAGTGGCGGCACGTTACAATGAGTGGGGGGGCCCCAAAACAAAATCCTGCTTAGGGCCCCTGAAAAAAAAACAGTGTGCTGCAGCAGGGTCACGCATTCAGACGCCAAAGCCTCATATCAAACAGGGGCATTAGGCGACAGCCCATAATCCCAAAAAAGCAGACTTATTAAAACATCAACTGACGGCGTGAAGTGACGAGAAAAGCGTAAGAGGATTTTCTCTCGTGTATCTCGTGGTTTTAACTGAATCACGCACTGAACACAATGAAGCACAGTAAGTTATATTTCAGTAAGTGAGTCAGGAGGAAGTTCATCCACGAATGTGTTGTTTTAATACTCTCTGTCCCTGTTGACTCTTCAGTGCAGCACAGTCTCTAATGTCATGACTGATTCACCACAAATGTATGACTGAGGACGTCACGGGCGTGTGTGTGGAATAATAACACATGTAAAAGGCTTTCAAGTGATTATTTAGTGCCCAAAAACTACCAGTCTCAATGTGCACACTGCAGGAACATTGTATTGTATTATAAAGACGTTATAGAAGAGTCACATTGAGGCTACTGCTCAAAACTTCAATGCTGCATGAACATTACATTATGTTGCAGCAGGTAACGGTGGAGCTGTACTTCATGCTGTGTAACGTAATCCAGAATAATACTTCATCATTCTTTAGTTGATGCATATTAATAATCTCGATAAGTTGTAACTCAAGCCATCAAAGAAATGGAGAGTTAAAAGTGCAATATTTGCCTTCAAACTGTAGCATACAAAGTAACACACGAGGGAAATACTCAAGTAAAGTACCTCCAACTTGTACTTAAGTACAGGCTACTTGAGTAAAAGTACTTAGTTACTTTCTAACACTGATTTTGCATCAAATAAAAAATTAAAGTTTTGATAGTTGGCCTACAGCTGTCAAATATTTAAAAAATATAGAGGGATAATCTAATGTTGCTCTCTCTCTCTCTCTCTCTCTCTCTCTCTCACACACACATGCACGCGCCTACCCGCACCTCAACAGACAGACAGACAGACAGACCGTAAGAGCGACAGACAGGTCAAGTCAAGTCATGGAGGCGATATGGCTCTATCAGTTCCGGCTGATCGTCATCGGGGACTCCACGGTGGGCAAGTCGTGTCTGATCCGGCGGTTCACGGAGGGCCGCTTCGCCCAGGTGTCGGACCCGACCGTCGGCGTGGACTTCTTCTCCCGGCTGGTGGAGATCGAGCCGGGCAAGCGGATCAAGCTGCAGATCTGGGACACCGCGGGCCAGGAGCGCTTCAGGTGAGGACAGCTGGCTCGGGTGTGCGTGGGAGATATTCACCATAATAATACATACCATAGTAATATCTGCAGCTTTACATGAACTTACCAGCTCGTGGTGTTTTTTATAGCCTCATATGTCTGTACTGAATTCAACATACAGTCATGTTGGAGGGCTTTGCTTTATGATATACATATAATATGCCAGTAGTGACCGCAGTTGTGCTAAATTGAGAGATAATAAATGTTAATTTATGGTATTTTTGCACATGAACGACCCTGTTCAGTGTTATATGATCACATATAATAATAGTACTGAAGCATTTTAATGTAAAACATCTTAGATACAGTTTGATCTCTAGAAATGTATCATATTGAATGAGATGATCGTTTGTTTTGTTTAGTAAAGTCTGAATCTGAAAAGAAAATGAATTGAAGGTGTTCTTGAGTGGCCTAAATGTGCATTTCACCACTGGCCACTGTGTAATATTCTGTAACATCTGAATATAAACAAGACAATAAGAGGACGACCAAGACAAAGCAAAAGGAGCGTCTGCAGATACACGGTGCTACTTTTCTTCACCAGCTGCTGTTTCCAAACATCTGCCGTCTTTTCTGGCTTTCAAACTAAAGTCAGCGGTGCACAACTGGACGTAATGCATCTGTGTGTTTCTGCAGTGGCAGGTTGTGTGGAGTTAAGACACCAGAGCAGCCGACTGACCAAACAAACAGACCAACAGGAACTAATTCAGCGGAAAAAACACGTCAGAGTGTTCGCAACAATCTCTGGGAAAGGAAGTGCAGATGTTCCCGACACTGAGGAAAACAAGGAAGTTGTGGTTCACTGCTTTTAATTGTGATCTGTTTGGAAAGTGAAAGAGTCACGAATCACATGAATTATATCAATCAATACACTTTCTTAGTTTGTTAAATTAAAAGAAACGAACGATTAGTACTTAATGTTAGTGAATACTAAGCTCAACGACATCTTCTGGAGGTCTCGAAACTGGAATTACTAGCTGAGACTAAAGAAGGAGCAGTTATTCAAATGAGGTTTGAGAAGACACGCAGAGAAAACGACCAGAGGGCTTGTTTCTAATCAGTAAACAGATTCTAAAAACTAAAAAAACAACAAGATTCTGCCCGAGGAGGACCGAAATAAACCCGGTGTCTGAAGGGTGTTTTGTTTCACTCTGTTAAAGGAAGTCACTTCAAATAATGTTAATGACATGTTGAGAGAAACTCCCTTTAGACGTGTGAGGTCAGGGCTGAGGTCAGTTTTAAAGCTACTGAAAACACAGTTAGGGCAGTAAATTTACAATAAATACATTTTAATAAATAATAAATAACAGAAACATAAAGTCTCTGTGCACCCACACAGGTGCTTCACCTCCTGGCTGAGTAGCTTTCTGCTCAAAGGTACACACATGCGCTAACGAGCTAACTGAAAAGCTAACCAGTGACTTAAAGAATCCAATACAGAATCAAGCAGGTTTCCCTCCGAATGCAACACACAGCGAGTTAACACACATTTCCATTCAGAAGTTTAGCTCCTCAAGATGAACAGAGGTTAAAGCACTGCAGAGGAAGAGGACGTCAGGAAGATGGCACAATTCAAAGAGCGCCAGTCGAGCCTCACGTGGCAGAAAACAATGAAATCAAGATGGAAATATTGAATTTTCACGTGTTGAACTCATGAAAGTTCCAGTTTTTTGTTACATATTCAGCGGATGTTGAAGATTTAATTCAATCGAGTCACCGGCCTGAAGTTTGACAGGAAGTTGATAAACGGGCCGGATTCAAACCCTGTAGTGGCCCCTGTGTGTCCGTAAAAGTGCCTCATCACTCAAAAGTACAGGAAATGCAAAATGCCAAACGTTCCCCCGTCGGTGTGTCGACGGGTTGGATGAAGCCAGAATGACTCGCATGCATCTTTCACACATGCCTGCACACACACACACACACACACACTCGGCTGAACTCATCATCTTGACAGAAGGGGACTGCTCCCACCTGTCAGCACGATTAGCGTCTCCATGGAGACTGAAGGACAAATCATAACCTTTTTGTTGATCGAACAAAACAAACTTTTCGGAGTTCCCTTTGAGCTGAAGGGAATTGTTGCAGCATTATTCAGTATTTTCTGACATGACATGAACCAAACGAGGAGTTTAACTTAAATGTGTTAAGTGTCCTCCTGTGTCTCTATTTATCTGTAATGTGGTATTAATTTAGTGGCATGGTAGCCATTTTGACTCATGTTCTGTAGCCATTTTGGGAAAGTATTAAAGTACTGGTACTGACGTTTTTACATTATTTGGGGGGGGGGTTTGTGCTCCCCTCTCATTTGAATCCAACTCGTCTTCCATCAGTTTTCTTCCACTGACGACGCAGATCTCATCTTAGTCACTATTGTTTCATCTGTGTCTTCCTTCCTTCCCTAAATAAACACAAACACTCGCTGGATCAGATTTTGTTGCCACCTCCTCCTCTTCTCTCGCTGTATCCTCCCTTCTTCCTCTTTCTGTCTCTACCTCACGTCTGTAATTTTCCTTTTTATGTCGACATTTTCTCCGCAAGGATGTTGTGGGAAGATAGACGCATCATGAGAGAGTTGGAATGTGTGTGTGTGTGTGTGTGTGTGCGTGCGTGCAGGGTGTCACATCTTGTCAGATCCTTGCAGCACTTCTCCTCCCGGTCACGCTGCAGTGTTCATTCTGTTAAATCCAACACAATTAGACTTTCTACTCGGGCTCAGCTGATATTAACTTTGTGTCACTGATATTGATATTGCTGTGTCAGTTTGTTCCGTTAATCTCTGTAGATTACGCATCAGCACGACATGTTGGCAGCGCTGATGTATTCAGTTTCATATTTAGTGTAAATGTGTCAAAATGCTGATAAATGATATAAAAAATACATTAAAATCAAAAACTGGCCACTCAAACTCTGGTTAAAAAGCAAATGAGCCCATTTCTTTTTACTGAATTGTAAAACAGCCAGTTATCAGAAAATGAAGCAACTATCTTATTATTTCAGTTTTTTTTAGTCTATATGATTTATTTTGCTATCCAAGAAACATTTTTGATAATAACACTTTCCTTGTTCTGTCCTCTGGTAAAATAAACCATATGATCCTGCATGAAATCAATCTAATTCGCTGTTTGAGCCATCGATATAAACAGAACTGAGATTATGTCCCCATCTAATTTGTTCCCAGCTCCTCAGCTCCTCCACCTGACACCTCCATCACGGCTGCTTCTTTTCCTTCTTTCACACCTCCCGCCTGCAGTTTCTTCCTCTGATTAGCTTTCCCTCTGGATGTATCACGTCTTATTATCCCTTTCACTGATAGCGTCTCTTTATCCTGAACAGTGATACTAATGTTTATGGGTCTCTCCTGCTCGTTATTAGATTTGGGGACGTTTACACTCCAGCAACCACAGCCAAACCCAGAGAGCACTCACTCGCCCTTTCTTTTGTAACATTCAGAGGAGAAAACTAGTCTAAATACTAAATACTAGGACTCCACCCTGCAAAACAAGGACAATACTGTTTCTGTATTTCCACATCTTGAACCCACACGGATCATCAAGCCTCTTTAGGCAGATATTATTCATGTAATGATCAAGTGCATATTAAAGACACCTCTTAGGAGATTATTGTTTTTTAAAAAGTCAGCTGGAGACGACAGTCGTCATCGTAGCCAGGTTCGAAATGAGAAGGAGGTTCGTCAACCTCCGTCTGAAATCAAACGCTCACATCTGTGTAAGATGAATAAGTACTTTGAACGGTAAATCTGCCACCATTATCACTGCACACTGCATGTGCCATGTGAAAACAGAAAGGTGTAGCAGCAGTACTGTATGTGTGTCTGACCGTTATCTTATCCCCTCTGCAGGTCCATCACCAGGGCTTACTACCGTAACTCGGTGGGCGGGCTCCTCCTGTTCGACATCACCAATCGCCGCTCCTTCCAGAACGTCCACGATTGGCTGGAGGAGGCACGCAGTCACGTCCAGCCGCACAGCATCGTCTTCCTACTGGTCGGGCACAAGTGTGACCTGGAGGCACAGCGCCAGGTGTGTATAGTATAAAAATGAATGGAAATGTGAGCACAACAATATTGAATTTGTTGCTGGGGATAGTGGCTGTGTTGAATGTTATGTAACATGCAATTTAGCAAAGTCTGCAGCATTAAAAATAATCCTTTTGTTCGCATTTAGATCAGCAAACATTTGGATCAGAGGCGAGTTGTCATCGTTTGTTTCAGTCTCCTGGGGAAGCTGCAAGACAGAAAGCAAAAATATCCCCATTGAAATGTAGACATTAAAAGATGACGTGTCTACACTCATAATACAATGAAGGAGCAGCATTAAAATCTAATCAGCCCGGAAATCACGTACAGTTTCCTGTCTGATCTTTATCAGGTTCATTCTCATCACTTACTGTTGAACTTAAAGGCTTATTTACTCGCCACTTCCCAAAAGTCTCAAAATAGTAAGTGATGCTACAATCAGCGCAGATGATTTGATGATCTTGATCAATGTCTGAGTGTGCAGTCTGGCTTACTTCACCCCGGACACACACCCAGTGAACCATCTCATGTGGCTTTAAGTGAAAACCAAACCAAACCAAACCAAATCAATGGGGAAACATAAAAAGTTTACCAACTCATCCACAGATTCGTACCAGAGCAAAGTTCCTGGGACTGTTTGGTTGAAAAGGGGCAGCTGGTAGCTCTCTCCAGTTGATCTGGATTCGAGACGTTGTTTGTAGTTCTCAGAGAGTTGGTTGCAAGTTCTCTGCCCAGTTCCCACTTGGAGAAGTTTCATCTGGTCTCATTTGATCTTTCAGGTGACCCGCCAGGAAGCAGAGAAGCTGGCGGGGGCGTACGGGATGCGCTACGTCGAGACGTCGGCCCGTGACGCCATCAACGTGGAGCACGCCTTCACCGAGCTGACCAGAGACATCTTCGCCTTGGTGCGGTCCGGCGATATCACAATCCAGGAGGGCTGGGAGGGCGTGAAGAGCGGGTTTGTCCCTAATGTGGTTCACTCCTCGGAGGAGGTGACCAAGAGTGACCGGCGCTGTCTATGTTGATCTGGGAAGAGTTTTGGGACTGAAGGTGAAAAGGGGAGGGATCCAGGAAGGATTCAGAGAGGAGTGTCTGACGGACTGAGGTGTCAGCCCTCTGACTGAAACTGTTGGTAACCCTGCTGTCCTCGTACTGGATACAGAACACCTTGAACCCGGGCGGATAGCTGAAGGGTCGTGCTCATTTCCGTATACCTTTTATTTCTCGGAGAGGAAGTATCACAGATGCTCGTTTACTTGCGAGGGCTCCCATTATTCAGTTCCTTTAGTTTTGGTTTGGGCCTGAAAATCCCTCCCTGAAAGTCTTAGAAAGGTCTTTGAAAGAGGATCCATTTTGGTTCTTTACCAACATAAAATGAAACTCTTGATTTTTCTTTCTGCCATGATCTCTTCCTTCATCTCTCCTCCAACTACTTCTTAATCTTCTCCTCTCCTCCAATATGCAATTACATGATCACATACGAAACCATCACTTTTCCGTTGGTGTCCATCATCCTCTTAGCACATATCGTTTAGTCAGCAGGGTCAGATTCAACCTCCGTCTCTAACAAGAGCTGTGTTTCTCTTGTGCTGACGTTTTGCTCCACATTCCACTACCAGAGATCAATGGAGGAGTCCTGGAGGGCCTAAATATAGCCAGGGAAGACAGGTTTCCTTCCTGGAGCTGTGACTTTGTTTCCAGAAACCACATTATTTCAGTTTGGAGCAATTTAGGCCTCCAGTGAGCTCAATGACATTGACTAGATGGTTATATCCACTATCATTCTGCTGAATACCGCACTATAACAAACAAAACATCATCACCCATCCAGTTCCTAAAGGAATCCTTGAGGAAGAGACAACGTGTACAGCTTATCTGACCGAGGTGGACTTGTTGGACTAGCATAAAAACTCCTGTCTGCCTTTAACTGGGGACTTTGTTAAGGTGGACCAATAGGAACGTTGGAGCCAGAAAGCACCTTAACAGCCAAGTCCACCTTTACTGTGGAGCTTCATTTGGGACCTTTGAATGGCGCTACACAAGCTGGAGATCATTTATTTCCTGAAAGCAAAGCAAAGAGAGACGGAGCAGACCACGGACTCCACAGAAGAACCACATTATCCACAATGCACGAACACGGACAATATAATCATGAACAGAAAGGAGTTCAATTGGCCGGCATTGAGTCAAGCCAACGCAGATACAGGCACGGGGGAAAGTACAAGGTAAAGTCTTGTTCCAAGCAAGTGGTTTATAAGCCTTTTTTTATGTGTGCGCGCGAGTGTAACATCTCATCTCATTTTAATACACTCTAATGCTACAGGTTGATTTAACCACCATAGTTACTTGGGAATTGTCTGCAGTTCAAGAACACAACTTACACTGAATGCCTTGAAAGTGGGTTTGAGAAGAATTCTAGCCAGATGTTAAGTGTAAATGCATCTGTCTTGGAGAGACATACACTCAGTTGCCAGCGTATTAAGTGAACCTGGCTAAAACTAATGCAGTCGAACACATTACTGCAATAAATCCTCCTTCAATCGCCATTTTCTGCCCAATGTGGTTCTGTGTGAACTTACCTTTCAAGAAGGCATTTATGTTCTCACACTTTCCCTGAAGATCAGGCCAGTTAATGACGTTACTTTAAACACTAAGGAAAATCAGAGATCGTACCGTTACATTGGCCTGCACACGTACATGCAGGAGGGCAGAGCATAGAAAGTGTCATGTGGACTTGTTTGCTTGACAGCTATCACCAATAATCTACCAGGAGACTCCCATTCAAACTACATCTTCTGATGAGATTAGCGCTGGACCAAATAATAATTGTCAGCCACATTAACCTGGATATAACTGACAAGGAACAGAGAGACAGTTAGCATTGTTAGCAATTAAAAGTACCTTACCTTATCTACCTTAAGTACCTGGATAGTTTGATGTAGATTTATATTTCTATACAGCTTCTTTTTTTGTTGCAGAATCCTTATTTAAGCAATTTTGTATTTTGATTACCATTTAATTGTTCAACTCTTTTTAACCCTTAATCTGATACACAATCCCAAATGAATGCCTATGTTGATCCTTGCTATTATCTCTGCTATATCTCTTTTTTAAATGAATTTGTCCAATGCCTTTCTCCCTGCAGTTCATGATTACAGACCTGTGCTTCATTTTCTCACGCTGTATGCCTTTTTTTTTAAACAAATCTCCAAAGAGTTGTGCTTGTCTTATCTTATTTTTACATGAATGTATCAGTAGGGGAAAAACTGAGAGTTGTCATATAAAAAAATGTGTAAATGAGAAACATTTCCAGTCAATGCGACACAACCTTTTTCTTACAAAAGCTTCGACAAAGGTGATCTACACGTTTTGAGACTTGATTGAAATATTGAAATAATTCAAATGACAGTCCATTTCCACAGCATTATTCCTTACTGAAAGGAGTGAAATGTTGCCAGACAAGCGCTTTAAAACCTTTTAAAGCGCTTAAAAGGGCCTTTCCTTTCTCCACTCGCTGTATCATCACCAGTGCTTTCTGCTGAAACACTTTTAAAACGTTCCCAAGTGGATCAGATGCGTACAGGTCTGTGTGGGAGGGTGTGGACGCAGTCTCCTGTGTGTTTGCAGCTCCTCCTCATGGGTTGCAAAGACTCTCTCACCAGATGTCAGCCAGCTGGTAGATCCGCTCTGCTGTACAGCGCCCAGTTGGATATCTCTAAGCGCTGTAATATCTTGCTTTCACTCTGAAATATTGTCTTAAAAGAAAATAGTAGTTCCACATAAATGGGGAAGTATGTTTCTTCGCTGTCTTGCCGAGAATTAGATGAGAATATCAACACAACTCATATCTGCACGATACATATGAAGCCACAGCCAGCTGCCGGTTAGCTTAGCTTAGCGTAGCATAAGGACTGGAAAAAGAGGCTCTGTGCAAAGGTGACAAAACCTGGCTACCAGCACCTCTAACGCTAACTAACTGATACATTAAATCTCGTAAACGTAGTTTTACAGCGGGTAATATGCCGGGCTATTTCTTGGCTGGGGGATTGTAGCTTCCTGGAGTTTCTGCATGTTGCCTGGCAACTTAACGGTCATGACAAGACTTCATAAACCTCAGAAGAACCACAAATGGCCATTTTTACACTTACACTACAAATTAAACAAACAAGATACACTGTGTTAATTAGTGTGCTTAAGAAGTGGATTTTGTTACCTTAGGACAGAGCTAGGCTAGCTGTTTCCCCCTGTTTCTAGTATTGATGCTAAGCTAAGCTAAGCAAAATTGGGCTGTAAAGTACCGACAAGTGTGGTATCAATCTTCTCATCTAACTCTCAGCAAGAAAGTGAATAAGGGTAGTTCCCAAAATGTTGAACTATTCATTTAGGTAGCTACAATAAAAAAAAGTCTCTAAATGCCATGTTTGGAAATTACTTTTCTACTTCCTCCAAACAAATGTTTTGCTCTCTAAATAATTTTTAGTTCCCTGTCAATCATTGTTTCACATTCTCTTACCATGTTTGTGTTTCCATAATATACTTTATTCCCTTTGATTCACATACAATGTCATAATAATAACTTGTAAATGTACTTTAATTTACTTTAAACCTGCTTTGCTTTGCAGAAACATTAAACCATCATGACGCTTGTCACATCTAAATAGTTTTACAATGTTGCTCATGTTAGGAGAGCGGACAGTTTAAAAGAATGTGTCTTTTAATCACGTATTAAAAATGACAGATCCTTGTTGCTTTCTGGCAAAAATATGTCAATAAAGCAACGCATCTTATGTCTATTTTGCGCTGAAAAGTGTCACAAATGTGTAATATGGACTGAATACACCTCCTTTTAGAGAGTAAAACAGCCAAGTCAGAGCTCAGAGAGCTTTCTGCTGACTCCAGTACAACACACACAACACAAAGTGTGAAATAAACAGCAAGCAATGAAAGCGTAGGAAAGAAGAGGCCTCCCTAACGGCCAATCAGCTGTCAAAGGTCTGGAAGGGGCTGTTAATGTTTTTGGTTTAAAGTGAATTAAGTTTCCTTCCCAGACTCCAATGCAGAGTCTTCAGGAAGTCACGTGACCCCCCCCCCCCCACACACACACACACACAAGCCGCTTTAGACTTTCATTGATCTGACGATTGTCACAGTTGCTAACAAAGTCACACCTTGGGCCTTGAGGAAGCGATCGAGGAAAGAGGACACGTTGAAGAAAACCACTCGTATGATGGAAAGCTGTTTGACAGCAAAGCAATCTGCTTGTTTCCAGAGAAACGTACAGGGTGAATTACTGCACCGGCCTCTGCCAGGACCCGTGGCAGCGTTTGGTTTCATTAAGGCTGCTTTCAGAACGCATGAGACGGCTGGACTCAGTAGAGAGGTCGCCATCAACAAAACTGCACCCTCACACAAGCTCAAACATACTCATTTATGTTAGAAGGAACATTTTTGGGAAATACACTTGCTCATTTTAAACTGGGGTGAATCTGTCCAATAAATATGAACCTTCAGCCAGCAGGCAGTTAGCTTATCTTAGCATAAGGACTGAAAAAAGGGGAAAACAGCTAGCGTAGCTCTGCTAAAAGGTAACAGAATCCGCCTACCTACTAAAGCTCACTAATTAAGACAAATTTCCAGGAAGTACGCTTTAACTTGTTTTTACACTTTGGTTTTTGTACGGATTAAATATAATCATATAACATGCTAAGTGGTGAGCTTCAGAAGCGCTGATTGGCAGCCTTTGGAAAGAGACAGGCTAGCTATTCCCCCCCATTTCCAGTCTTTATGCTAAGCTAATCTACCAGACTGCTAAAGTTTCATACTTACCCTACATGTACTGTATGTGAGGGGCGTCCATCTTCTCATCTAACTCTCTCCAAGACCGCCAATAAGCATATTCCCCACAATGTTGAACTGTCGAATTCAAGTTTCATCATTCCTTTCCATCTTTTTCCATGAATAATGCCCCTGTTGATAAAGAAAATGTATTTGCAGTGGAACCTGAGGCTGTTGGCAAATTACTCGACATATTTTGGTGAACTCTCTGGCTGTGACCAACAAGCTTGACAACCTGCCAAAATAATACGGAGGCCTGATTTTATTCCAGTGAGCTGATCATATTGAGACGGTTTAAAACTGGGGATTCACGTTTCACTTGCTGTACAGACAATACTGTATATCACCGTCCTCGACTCTGCTGGGTTAAAGCGGGCAGTGTCTCTTCCTCTGCTCTAGTTCTCTCTCATCAAACTGAAATGTACTAAAAGATTTAATGAAATAAAATGTGACCTGAAAAAGAAACCTATTCTCGCTGCTATTTTTACATGGGTGTAAGGGGGGCTTGAACACCCACCAGATTCAAAATAGTAATTAAAGTTAAACCAATTACGCAACATGACTCTGCACACAAGTGTCTGAGTACTTCCTTTAAAACGAGTACTGTAAGTAGAGCTTTGAGGTACTTGTACTTTACTTGAGTATTTCCATCTTATGCTGCTTTAAACTTCTACTCCACTACATTTCAGGAGGAAACATTTGTATGTGGATGTTTTTTCTCTCCCTGAATTAATCTTGCGACCCTCTGGAGGTCACTGACCCCTAGGTTGGGAACCACTGCACTACATATATCACATATTTAAATGTGTCAGTCAATCAGTCACAGGGAGATGTTACTTCTGTACTTTTACTTGTAACAGAGGATGTTTACTTCCTGTCTGGGATGTTGTTTGTTTTTAAATTTTGTTTAGAAGAGAATGTGTGTGTGTGTGTGACATCATAATGGGGCTCTAGAATCTATTTTTAGAATCTCTGATGCATTAAAGACATAAAACATCTATAAAAGCACTCAGTTTCCCACCGTCAGAACTGAATCTCACTACAAGAGACTACTTAACTACTGAAGACGAGTACGTATCCCAGAAAATGGAAGAACCACAAACAAGCGGCGTGTCTGAAAAAGACACACCAGAAACAATCCTGGAGGAGGACAGCAGCTCCGAGGTCACCGCAGCCCAACCTGAAACATCTGCAGAGTCTGCTGATCCTCCTGCCTCCGATAGGTCAGCAGCCGAGACGCAGAGCGAGAACCAGCTCCGGCTGTTTGTGACCCTGCTGACCGTGAGGTTGATGACCAAGTGCCCCGCCCTCCAGAACCGCAGCCAGGACCAGTGGGTCACCCACATGAAGAGACTGGTAGACCAGACGATGGAGGGACTCGCCATCACTGAAGGCTTCTGCCCGGACGTGAAGAGGACCAAGAAAGTCTGCAAGGCCGTGGTGAAAGACCTGCAGAGGAGGTTCTGCAGTAAGAGTCTGCTGGAGACGGTAATCTTACTGCAGGACCCAGTGGTGGACGCGGCCATCGTCCAGGCTTTGCAGACTCACGTCAAAGACTTATCTGCTCGGCTCGCAGAGAAAGCTGCCCCCCGAAGTTTCTGGAAGAATTTCCTCCAGGTAGTGGCCATCATCGCAGGTTCACTGGTCGTCTTGGCTTTATTGGCCCTCATCCCGTAGAGCAGCACACCAGCAGCTGGAGGAGGTGGAGGTCGGCAGCGCTGCAGCAGCGCCGGCTGTCGGACGTCTACAGCGCCGTGCAGCGGCTCAGTGGGTCACACTGAGGCCTCGCCGTGTCGGCAGGGGTTTACACCGGGTGCTCCGGTTTCCTCCCACATTGAACAATAAAATGTTTAATAGTATTTGTGATATCTGAGGGACTTCTTCTTAAATCAGAGTTTTAAGGCAGACAACGTGGATTAGTTTCACTCATTTGTTGGGAGAATTGCAATATCATAGTGTGGTTGTCTCGACTCTTAACTGTACTGTAGTGATTTTTTATTTTAGAAATTCAAATCTTACTTTCAATTCTCCATTTATACTGTTTGCCAGAAAAGGACAAGACGAATGAAAGGAAAATCACAAGGAAGTCACATTTTTGGGGGCGGGAGGGAGAAGTTATAGACAAAATGCAGCAGGAGAAAGAAAAGAGAAAAATAATCTTCAGTATTTCAGAAACACGTAACAGAGCTGAGGTAGAACTTCCTTTTAACTGTATGAAAGGACATTATAATGTTTTTGGAGCCTGTACGGAAGACCACACGTGTCACAAAATAACTATAAAGCATTTACTTCATTGTTATTTATGGATCATTTATTAATTAGTAACATTTTTAAGTCCTGTAATTGGACAAAAAAGCAATTGAATGAATTATTCTTAGAGCAACTAAGCACTTGACTGACATTTAACTTAGCAATAAAATGTAAACTGTAAAAATATACAAATGAATTCACCAATAAACTGGGATTTATAAAAGTCAATGAATACATCATTTTAATAGTCTATTCATTCATTTGTAAAATCTTTTATCAATTCCTGTCTATTTTCTAATTAGATCTCTAATGAAATACTTTATAGCCACGTGACAAATGAGGATACTGTAAATAAATGTTGTATTTAATGTTTAATGTAATTTAGTTATTCTACCTTGAAGAATGACCACACAGAGCACCAGGTCCAGGTCTCGTCTCTTTACCCAAATGTTCTTCTTTTACTTCATTCATTGTTTAATGAATACAGTGAGAGACAAATAAATACAGAGAGAACAGCGGCTAAAAGGGGAGGAGGAGGAGGAGGAGGAGGAGGAGGAGGAGGAGGAGGAGGAGGAGGAGGAGAAGCAGAGAGGAGGAAGAGATGGTTTGAGTGTGGAAAGTCAAAGGGATGGAGGAGGTGTTTTTGGAGCTTTTGAACTCCTAAACGTCCTGCACCGAGGGAAAACTGGAGCCATAATGCACATCTGGGTTTCTTCTGTATCCGTCTTCTGTTGTGATCGTTGCCGACTGATTCTACCGAGCAGAACGGCAGCTGGGTGAAGCTTCAAGAACCAACAACTCAAGTAAAAAATGTGATCTGAAGGGAGGGAAAACGCAGGGAAGAGGAGACGATGCGAGAGAACCCTCACTCACAGTCTGCCCAAGGAAACAGGAACATACGGAAATCATCAAAAAGAATACAAAAACTGCCTCGGGGCCTTTGTTTTTTTGTGTGTTCGTTTTTACTTGAAAAAATACTTTAAAAAGTAACAAATCAACAGAAAACAGTAGAGGTGGACGTGTGAGCTCGACTTAATAGATGGCATATCCGAAATCTAACAGTTATCACGTGTGCACACGTTCATTACGCACACTTCGACATCTAGAGATATTTCAAACATGCCCTCTTCTCTGTCGAGATCGGGGGTGAACATACACATGACTTGTGGCTCGGGGGGGTTGTTTTTTTATTGACTACGGAGATGATAGTTAGCAGAAGGGGGTAGTGGCTGCCGTCCTGTCGGTATTAAGACTTGTCTGCTGATTTGAGGAGGTTTTCTTTGCTCCTTCTCTTCACATCCCAGTTGTAGACTCGTGCCATGTCTGAGGGGAGCAGTGAGTTAAGGAACAGCAGGATTGTGGATCTGTAACGGGGACATGGATTATGCACAAGTAGGCGTCAACAAAACCGCCATTCCTCTTATATTGATATACAGTCTAGAACGATTTATACCAGTGCAATACCGCAAGTGCGGCCAGCAGATGTCACCAGTCTCCACTGCAGGAAACAAACCATTTCAACACAGTTGCTTTACAGTGATTCAGAGCTTTTCAATAACAATGAGCGGAACTCTCTTATCGAGCCCGCCCCGGGTGGACTACACGGTGGAAGGATACTGACTTCGGTGGTGGTGAACTGGTCTCGCAGGAAATCCAGATCGTCCTCGAGTGTCTCTAGGTTACGAGATGCTGTGGACAGGTTCTTCTCTAGGAGAGCCTGCGCTTCATCGATGTCGTACTCCAACATGACGTTAGCCTTTGGGAGTGGGTGGGTACATTTGAAAGATGTAAAGAGGACTCAAGTTATGGCCTTTACCCCAACGAGAACGCTTGTTACATATAAATGAAGCATATGAAGTTTAAAGCAGACCGTTACTTCATTCTTAAATGTACCTTTATTTGTTTTTGTGACGTAGAAGCAACTTTATAACTTCTGCCTATATAATATAAATAATAAATATCCTGTGTACTTGTTACCATTTTGTTGTTTAATCCGTCTCTGGAAAATTGCTTCTGGACTTTGGTTTTGTGATGAAAGACTAGCGACTTTAAGCTGAGGTCTACTTACCCCTAACCATAGGCAGACTTTGTTGGTGGGCGGCACTAAGCCCTTGCAGTAAACATTGTCAGCCAATAGGAAGTGTGTTTCCATGGGATCTGTGGTCTCCTGGAAGAAAGAACATTACATGAAACTGGTCAAAGGGCCTCCAGCGTTAATCGTGGCTCTGCAGCCACAACCTTGAAAATAAAGAACTGCTTGTGTTTTTTCATCCAATAAGATCTAAGATTGCTTTATTTTTGCATGATTTACTAGTTGAATGTGTTTGCAGCATATCAATATTTTCATTTTAAACGTACTTAATCAACTGCTGATTACTTTTAAGCTTAAGGGCATCTTTAAGCTCATCACAAATATGAAATATAAATCTCAGATGTTTTGGCCGTATGCTCCAGCCCAGTGTGATGATGGATGTGGTGACAGAGTGTCTATCTGAGCAGAAAAAAGCTGAATCTCTGCACTTTTGCAAGATGTAAATTCACACCTTGATGGATTTCTCTCACCAAAATCTCATTGCACGCTCTATAATGTAATAACGACCAGTAAACTGTACACATTTGTGTAGAACTGATGTTAAACAGCTTGTTTAAAAGTCGTGGGTTTGATTTGGCTTGTGCAGCTAACAGTAAGTCTTGCTGTGAAACCGGTATATACCGTATAGCACAAAATACTGATGTCAGTAGTTTGGTACAACTAGCAGCCAAGTTTACTGTTAAACTCAGAAATGCTTGGCTCACAGTCCACTCGCTGTAACATTTCAAAAACTGGTTTACAAAGACGATACACACCTTTTTCTTCTGCATGTGTCGGAGGATTTCTAGCGTCTGTGTGATTTGTGGGATCTGGCTTTTCAACCTACATGTCAAGAGAAGTAAAAGGTTTTAACTTACATTGTGACTGATCTGCACCTACATTGTGACAACGCGTTTAAATAGATACATTCAGTGTCTTTTTATCTTATGCGAGTAGACAGAGTCTTTTTGTTGGCATTACCGGAGTTTCTTTTGAGACAGGTTGAGCTCCATGTATTTATATTTCTGGTACTGTTCGTCCAGCTTCCTCAGCGCTGAATCCGCCGTCTCGTTTCCTGGCTGCTTCATAAAAGAGTCGACATCCTCCTGTAAAATCCAGCAGGGGAGAGAGAAAGCGGATATCGGTAATGATCAATATCTGTTTTTACTTATCAGCCGATACAACAAACACTCAACATTAAATCTTTGATCCTTAAGTTTCTTTTTTAACAATTATTCAAATGTCCAGGAGCAGGAAAAGTGCACCTGTCAGTGCTCTCTGGTGGACAAACTGTGTTATTGCAACAGTGTCTAAAACTCCAAACGTATCCCAATTGGCAAATACTAGCCACTGATCAGCTGACCAATCATCAATACTTAAAATAGGTATCTGTTTTTGATAAGCAAATATCGGTGGATAAAGTGGGCCCAGCCAATGTATCAGTGTGGCTCCACAAGAAATCACCATCAGATCAACTTTAGACACCTCAAATGATAAAATGATTCATTATTTCACAAGGAAAAACACCTTTAAATTAGAGATCAGAGTCACGGTCTCAGCAACATAAAAATGGAAATGATAAAGAATGAATAGAAAACAGCAACAATTAAAGATTTAGACTGTAACCAGAAGATCAAGGCTCTGTATTATATCTGAAAATGACCGTCAACAATGTGCTTTTATACTTAATACAAATATAACTCAGATTTATCTTGGGAGCCCTTGCTGGGGCCCCAGCCCTAAACCTGACATGGGCCAGAGCAGCACCTGTGTGATGTTCATATCATGTACATATTAGTAGGGTCATTTCATGCTCCTTATAATGTAACTTCTTTAAATGAGCACAAAACCCAACCTGTACTTGTTACAGTGTTAAAACACGCCTGACAGTCTGTGTGCACTGCTGGACTGTGTTTAGCACAGTATTAAGAAAAGAGGAGAGGCAGCTAACGCTATTTTCAATGACAGCAAGACATTCATTAGCAAAGCAGCTCGCGAATATGTTAACTGGTGAACATGGAGGCTAATAGGCTAACTTGTAGGCAACTAAAATACGTATATGCCTGAAGAGGAAACGATGTACACGTAAAATAAGGCAGCAGCTAGCATACTGACAGTGTAATGTCCATAGATGGACGTGAGCAGCCGCCCAGCCTGCACACACAGCAGTTAGCTAAGAGTTAGCTCTATTGCTAACTTAGCTAGCTAGCTCGTAGCCAGCATGACGCGCCCACACACAGGCTACAGGTACAAAAGTGTGTTTTCAACGGTATAATCCCATTGCAGACATGTGACATAGTGAGAAATGTCCGCGTTTACGCACCACAAACACGGCTTCGGGGATCCCGAGGTGCTTTTTCTTTGTCGCCTGTACGGCATTGCTGTTGTCTATGGTCGCCGCCATCTTGGAGAGAGGCTACTCCTTCCTTCCTTACGTACAAGTCAGGGCGTCGACCGTCTCAAGTGGAGAGCGGAGGCTCGGCTGCCTCTAGTGGCCACCGGCTGCAACTGCTGCCAATATTTCTGTGCTACTACTTCTAAACCTGGAAGGTCCTAGTTTTTTGTTTTCGTTCAGTT
>JAVQJL010050749.1:0-18330 GCA_036024295.1 Nannoperca obscura
GGGCGGGTGCGCCGGCTGTTTTGTCTGTCTGCGCGCCCGCGGGCGTTTTTGGGTGTGCTGGTGGGGGGGGGGGGCGGCCTGTGTGGGGTGGGCCTGTTACACTGGAAATGTCTTTAAAGTTGATTTGACAGGAGTTTGTTCTATCCTCTATCCACTATCTCTCTCTCTCTCTCGCTCTCTCTCTCTTCTGTCTGTACCCCCCCCCCCCCCGCCCCACCCCACCACCTCTCATCCACATGTCTGTTCAAGCAGTGCTCTTGCTTTCATATTAATTTTTATGACCTGCGCTTTGAGGAGGGTTCTCTCCTCTCCTCGGCGCTGCATGCCTTTGGAGGGTGGTAGGGTGGAGGGGGGGGGGAGGGATGGGGGGAATGTTTTTTAGATCCTGAGAGCTGCCTGACAGAATTCCCCACTGACTCCAGTATGCGCACTCTTGCTTGCAGCTGCAGGGCAATATATTCGGAGGCTTTGATGAGAGCCTGCTGGCACGGGCAGAGGCTCTGGCGGCTGCTGACAGCATTGTCTCTCACGGCAAGAGTCACCCGTTCAAACCAGACGTGACTTACCATACCATGAGCAGTGTCCCCTGCACCTCAGCCTCCTCTTCTTCCTCCTCCGCCACCGTGCCCATCTCCCACGTCCCCTCCACCATCGCCGCCTCCCACCACCATCACCACCACCACCACCACCTCGGACAGACCCTGGAGGCCGGGGACCTCTTGGATCACCTCTCCACCAGCCTGGCCGTGACCGGCATGGGCGCTCCGGAGCCTCCCGGGATGACCAACCCGGCGCACCACCACCACCACCAGCACCCTCACCACCACCTGCAGACCATGGGGCAGCTGCACCAGGCGATGGCCAACATGGCCCACCCTCACTCGCTGTCGGTGCACGGCGGCATGGCGTGCGTCAACGACGTGGAGTCGGATCCCAGGGAGCTGGAAGCGTTCGCCGAGCGGTTCAAGCAGAGGAGGATCAAGCTCGGAGTGACCCAGGCGGACGTCGGGTCGGCGCTGGCAAACCTCAAGATCCCCGGGGTGGGGTCGCTGAGCCAGAGCACCATCTGCCGGTTCGAGTCCCTCACATTGTCCCACAACAACATGATAGCGCTCAAGCCGGTTCTCCAGGCCTGGCTGGAGGAGGCGGAGGCTGCGTACCGGGAGAAAAGCACCAAGCCGGACCTTTTCAACGGGAACGAGAGGAAAAGAAAGCGCACCTCCATCGCCGCGCCGGAGAAGCGCTCCTTGGAGGCGTACTTCGCCATCCAGCCTCGGCCCTCGTCGGAAAAAATCGCGGCAATCGCCGAAAAACTGGACCTGAAAAAGAACGTGGTTCGAGTGTGGTTTTGCAACCAGCGGCAAAAACAGAAACGAATGAAATACTCCGCGGTGCACTGAGCTCCACACATCATGAATAAAATAGCCTACTACATTTTTGATCGAGTGATTAATAATAGCCTAAGTAGCCTAACTAACAGGGATCTATCGACAGCTCTCCACGTCTCATCTGGGATTATCTCACAAAAAGACTTCCAAGTTTCAAGTCACTCACTCTGCGTTGTTGCACTTTTTCTTTTTGCCGACTTTGTTATTGGACTTCTACACGCTCGTGCTGTAGACCTTCGAGGAGAGTGGGTTTGATGTTGTTGATCATATAATCTTGCACACTAAATATGAACTTTCAAGTAAATCCACCCTGACAGTTTGTCACATTCAGGGATGTTAACTCACTTTTGTTTATTTATTTATTTTCAATAACCTTGAAATGGACTTCAGGGGTGACATTTATGGGCTGTTTCAATTAAAGCAGTGTTAAACTGATGCTGCAGAAATTATGATTTCGTGAAAGAAAAAAAAAATATTATGGTAACGTTGGTTGAGATCAGTTTATGTTGTGTTCACTATTATATCTCGAACTGTGTTTTCACCATTTTTTTTTATTATCTATGAATTCAGACTAATGTGAGTTCAACGATGAGAGGTTCAAAAGCTCACACACCTTTTCAAACCAAGATTATTATTATTATTATTATTTCTTTTTTGTGCAAACGAATTTTGCTGTGTGTGATAGTAATTTTGCGCACAAATATGAACACTCACACAAGTAATGACACACTGAGTCTGTTTATCTTGAAATATTTTATTGATTATTTCTAAAAAAAAAAGATGGAAATGACACCGTCATATATGAGGCACATCCGTGTGGCTGCTGCTATATTTTAGTATTTTGATGTGAACATGTTTTGGAGCATTACAGGTGAGCTATATAGTTATTATATAGCCCGGATATATATACAGTACATAGGCCTACATCACCTTAACGAAGTATTTATTTTTTCCTCCTCACTCTTGATTTCACTTGGAAAAAAAATGTGTGAAGTTTAAACTTAATAAATTATTTGTTATTTTCTAAAAATTCTTCTGAAGCAGCGACTTTATTATAAATTTCTTTTTTTGGGGGTGGTGCTTTACTAAATAGTATTATTTTAATAATACATATATACCGGTTTACTTTCTCTTTTTAGGTTATTGGCTGTCTGACACACTTGATATCCTGTCTACACGACCATGTTTGCTTTTTAAAAACTCGTTTTATTTTTTTATCAATCCTCAAACCTCTGCTGGGACTGAGTGTGTGTATTGTCGGACATGATATGTTTCGCCCCCCCCTCCCCATTTCATCGCTCATTAGTGCAGTTTTAATTATGGATGCCCTCGTGTCGCCGGGGTTATGTCGCGCACGGGATTTGAAATGATTAAGTCATGACGATGCAATATTAATTATATATTGGTATAAAACGAAGTAATGTGCGGGAGTTGGAGGTAGAAGTCTGACCGGGAACTCGGGTGACTCTGGGGACACACGGACTTGGATACACAGGGGGAAACAAGGGAAATTAAAGTTTGTTTTGTGTGTCGATTGACTAAATAGTAAGTATTTCCCCCTTGTTTTTTGTTCATTTTGAGTTCGATTTAGTTTTATTTCAGCCGATATGGCCACGACTTCACTGCACGTCCGTTTTGTCTTTCATTTAACAACAGTGCTTTTATTATTATGTTTGAAAATGTGTCATTTTTTAAGGATTTTTGTAGCTAAAATCCTCTGCGACTCTATTCATGTCGCTACAATTTTAAACGTTACTCATAATCCCTGATTATTGTGCAATCGCTGCTGATGTGCGGGCGCAGCAGTGCCCACTTTCGCCTAACAGTATCCCAACATCTCTTTAAAATAATTTTTTTTTTTAATTAATTAATAATAAAAAGCTTCCACCGGAATCCTCCCACAGTCAACACGACCTGCGGCGGTGTGGTTTTTCCCAGTGAGACTATCGGCGTGTTGCTTCAGCCAGGGGATCAATACTTTGCAATTACACGGAAACGTTTGTGGCTCTTATTAATATTCTCTTTGATGTCGTGCTGATTAATCACTATATTCATAATTTATGGCGTTAAATCAGGTTTTTTTTAGGTGTTGTTGTTGTGAGGCGAGATGAAAATGCAAATGTTATTAATGCGCCTCTTTCTAAAGTGTGTCACATATTTATCTGGACTGGAAACAGGGACTATTTTACGTGGTTCAGCCGAAGTTCCGTCGTTAAAAATAAATACATGAAACCCTCTAAGAATGAGAACATGTGGGCCCTAAACGTTTGTGTTGAATGAGGTAAATGAAAGGTTAGAAACCGTGTGAATAATTGATCTTTGTAATAGCCGTATTGATATGATAACTTGGGCTGCTCGCTGTGTGGTAAGTTGAGCTTGAAGGCCTGTGAGCGTCAGCGCCGTGTGGCGACCGAGGGGCACCTCAATTATTCAGCAGCAGCTGAGAGGTATATTGCGTTTTCTCATGCAATAAAAGGACGTGTGTGTGTGTGTGTGTGTGTGTGTCGGGGCCCACTTGGTGCATTATGTTTAATACGAAAACTCTTTTTGAATCGGACCCTTGCGCACGGAAACTTCTAGTTAAACCAACCAATGCCCTGGACTTTATTTAGAAAAAAAAAAAAAGAGTTCAGACTGCACGGCGTTTGAAAAATTTAAGAGAGATCAGGAAACAAAGAAATAAAAATAAGAGGAGAGAGAGAGAGAGAGAGAGAGAGAGAGAAGGGGGTGTGAGAGAAATAGAGATGTGTGTTTGCTTGAGATGTTTTCATGCAGGGAAGACCTTTTTTGACAGAATGAGGATGAAAGCTTTATTTAATTGCTGAAGTATGCATGCACATACATAGTGTCTCTTTCTCCACCCACCACACACACACACACACACACACACACACACACACACACAGGGTGGCTGTCATCCCTGGGAGCAGAGTGAGGGAATGTGTTGGGAGGTGTGGGAGCCCCAAACACCCCAAACTCAATAATTCATCCAACGCCAGTAGCAACAAATGAGAATGTGACCAGAGCGGAGGGAGACAGCTACTTCTGCGCTCTCTATTAGTCACCTTCTGTTATCATCAGAAGGCCAAACATGGAGAGACACACACACACACACACACACACACACACACACGCAGTGAGATTGTGTTACTCTCTAGAAACTTGAGGCCAGGATGATGGATGTCCTTTAAAGGGTGTAGCAGGCGGTGCTGTCCATAGCTCCTGCTCCCTTCTCTGTTCTCTACACTGTGGTGTGTGAATCCACTTTATTTCTACTCTAATGACGTTCACTCAAACGCTGCATTAACAATTCCCAGGTATTTTAATTTTGTCCTACTCTATATTTCTACTGTACAAAATGTACAGGGGGGGGGCACTGCTATTTCTACTTGTTACTTTGCAGATTCAGATCTTAATATATATAAATATTCATACAGAATGCACTGCAGTGTAATGCAGCAAATTGAACTACTAAATAAAACAGATAATCAGCTACACCTGAGCAAGCTTCAAATGCTGCTCACACCGAATGCATCAGTAATAATTATCCAATGGTATACTATAACTCTGACAGATTATTTTGCCTTCAAAGCCTGTGCTTTTACTTTTATACTTAATCTTAAGTGCAGTTTAATAAAGCCAACTTGTAAAGGAGTATTTTTGCTCAAATAAAGGATCTCTGTACGTCTTCCACCACTGAGGTTGCAACAGGCAAACAGGCGATAGTGTGTCACATAGCGGCAGAACAATAAGGCAATTAATCATTGAGTCCATTAACAGAAAACTGATCAATAAAAAGTTTTGGTAACTGAATAATCATTCCGTTTCCTGCTTTTATCTTTGTTGAATCTCTAGAAATGAATATGACCTTTTAATTATTATTATTATTATTCACCATCTTCTGTGATGTTTTACAGCCTAAATCAATTATTCGATAAAATAATCAACACATAATGGAATGAAAATGAAACAATGAAACTTTGTCCCAACTAAAATGAATCTTTCATCCATAGATACTTTAAAGATCCCGAGGGAAATTTAGGAAATAGTAAAAATAACTACGTCAATCTAAAGGAAATCCTTGGGCCCATGTCACTTCACCTTACATATGATCAAATAAACCGACATCAATGATGTATGAGTAAAAAAAAAAAAAAAAAATCCAACATACTTTATGTTCTGAAATATCAACATGGTCTGCAGAGAGACAGGTGGACTTCTGTCACGGAGAAACATTCAGTCTCAAAGTCTGTGTGAGGTCAAGCTGTCTGCTTCTAACACACCATGCATTATGCAGACACTTCTGAGATGTGTACACACACACACACACACACACACACACACACACACACACACACACACACACACACAAGGCACAGTGTGTGAGCACAGGGAGAGAGAGATCATTCCTTTAGTTATGATAAGGGATGAGAGAGGAGAGAGGGCGTGTGTGGTCCACATTTCAGCATTCCTTAACAGCGTTCTGTCATTTTTATTCCAGTATTTACTTGAGTGAGGCTCCTGAAGAGTTTATTTCTGTTCTAATTCCCAAAATACAAAAATAAGAGTGTGGAATTGGAAGGACGAGGGAGGGGCACTATATTAGAGACTCTCACAAAAACTCACTTATAGGCACTTGTTTAATTAATTCAGCAGGCCTGAAGAACAGTATTATACACCCCATTCATTATTCAAGTCTTCTCCATTATCAAAGTGCCCAGAGAAATGAGATTAACCCAGTCAGAAATAACTCACTGTGGCGTGATTTTTTTCTTCTTTCTACAAAGCACTTAGCTGGTCGGGCGCAGGTCTGCATACAAACTCAGAGTATATGAACATATAATCACCCTACAGTCTGGTGAACATAATAATCCTCTCCAAGAAAATGTGGCCATAGTTTAGAGATGGAGGAAGTGGCAAAAGGCGGGAAGAGGAGAGGAAAAAAAAAGGGGGGAAGGGGACAAATTGTTAGAGGGAGCTATAAGAGTTGATGAACAGAAGAAGCATGGCGAGCGATCACAGCCAAAAAAAGAGAAGAAGAAAGAAAAAGGAAGGGACACAGACGGATGACAGGAAGTTCAGAGGGAAGGAATGAAGGACGTGAAAGAGGAAAGACAGGAAACGTAGATGGGATGAAAATAAAGGGAAATGAAACAAACAAACAAACAAAAAAAAAAAAAGATGGATGAGAGTAGAGGAAATCCCTAACGGTCTGCCTTTTCTGGACTGAATCCTTTTTCATTTCCAAGTTGATCACGTCAAGGTGGGCGAGTCCCTGCCGGCCCGAGCAGTCTGACACTAAACTCCTGTGACAGCAGGAGCACCCAGAGGACCCGCAGCCGAGAGGAGAGGGGGTGCGAGGAGGCTGCGCCCTCCTGCGCAGGGGGGAGGCGGAGGGAACACCATCCAATCCAAAGTCACGTCCACTTACACCGGCTTGTTCATTAGCTCTTCACTCCACCTGTTTTGAATTTGTGCACAAGAGAAACTGAAAACAAGTAGCAGAAATTTATGGATTTTTACGTTTGGCCGCATTCGTGGCGGTAGATGTGTGAGCAGAGGAAACTAATTATTACCAACTAAACTAAATACAACATTAGGGGGAAATAATCTATCAGATGTGACGGACCTATTGTGTTACAGAAGATTTACAGGTCTTTTGAGTACATCATCTCGCTGGGCCATCGACAGAACATTAAAAGCACAGCAGGCTGTGGAAATCGTACATAAGTGTGTTTTATGACCCATATGGCACAACCTATTCAAATTCTACAGACACACACCGCCTCAAAATCTCCCCAAGCGTGTTTTCTCTTTGGAGATATTAGACCAAGATGAATAACTGACACGTTATGAATAATAACAAAGTATACTGGCCACGTTAAATGACATGAAATCATGGAACACTGGATGGAAATCTATTGGGAGCCTCGTGGGTAGAAAACATGTAAACAAGGAAGTGAAAAGCAGCATGGTGTCAACGTGCTCTGTCACCCCAGATCCAACAATGGCAGCGCCGCTGTCGATGAACTGCACTCCCATCCCTCCCTCCCTCCCTCCACGGGGCTGTGCTTTTGAAGACAGACATGAAAACGGAGCCAGGCCACAGTGGGGGCCCCCTGAAGGAGGTCCCCTGGCAGATGCAGACACCCGCACCCCCCCCCCCCCCCCTCCCTCCCTCCTCCTCCTCCGCCTGCTCCCACTGGCCCCCGGGCCCTGAAGACAGCCCCGAGGCCAATCGACCAGGAACACAATAAAGCAGCCAGCGCTGAGAGCGTATGTCTGCGAGTGTGCAGATCAAGAGGAAAGAACATAACAAAACGATATTTATCAAGCCGCTCGAGATACAAGCAACGCACCTGGAGAGATTCATGTTTGTATGTGATGCTGGTCTGTATGAGCAAAGATTTGGAGCCTTTGTTTGCGAGACCTGTGATGCAGTGAGTGTTCTGCAGCATGACACCTGCTGGATCAGGGAGAAGAACAAAGCTGCGTGTGATGTGGTTGTATAACGGGTCAGGTTATATCCCCTTGGGGGTGATTCGAGCTCATTTGCATAGTTTGTGTCATTCCCACAAGGCGCTTGAACTGGTAGCCGTGATAACTGTCCAAAAAAAAAAAATCTAAAACAAGTGTAATTTTATCCTTAAATGAGGCCACGTGACACTCCTGGTGACGCAGATTCATTTAAATTACTTCATTACTTCCACTACTACTAATCTAACATATATTATAAATAAAAATCCCGCTGTTGAACAAGGTGGATTTGGTCAGGGGTTTTGCCACAAACCAAATTATATTAGTAAAGAAAATTAAGAAATTAAAAGAAACTTATACTAAGCAATTCAATTCAGTGTCCCGCTCACTTGCACCTCAGCAGGGCAGCTGCCTGTGCTCACAGGGATCTGAACCTTGACCTTTCGGTCCGAGGAAGGCCTTTATTTTCACAACTACAACATGTCCTAAACATATATTCAGCAAACATTTATCAGCAGTGGTGGAATGTATCTAAGTACTTTTGAGGTATTTGTGCTAAATATGTACTAAAATATGATACAATGATGTTTATAAAATAGAATATATAGTTGTTTAAATTAGCTTTTTGGCAACCTGCTTCAAACTGCTGTTAATTCATAATAAAGGAATATAACACATAATATTATAACCGACATTTTGCTGTATTACGTTTGAAACTTTAACTATGTTTTGCTCATAATACTTTGACTTGTAATGATGCGTTTCTTGTATCATTGCACTGCGACTTTTACTTAAAAGCGCCTGAATACTTTGGTCTATATGCAGCGAGCGACCCACTGAGGTTTATCTTCTCATTACACAATGTTAAAGTGATCTAAGAGTTTGTTTGTCCTTTGAAGTCCTTCAAGAAAAGCACGGGAGGGAAGGTTACACAAAGTATTGGGAATATTTCAACAGTTCTATAAAAAGCACCGTTGAAAAGGAGAGTGATTCTCTTTATTTAGTGATGAGGGAGTCACGGTTCAGTAGCGCACATACACACACAGCTGAACGCCACGCAGAGACCGAACCTCCACCAAGAGCGGGCCTCCCCATAGCTCTCACATTGCATCAAGTCACCGAGTGACGGGTACATTGTCCAAGGCAAGGGGGAAAAGAGTGGTAAAAAATGTTTCTCTCAGAGAGCTCCTCAGTTAGTTGGGGGGTGGGGGTGGGGGGGGACCGGCTCACCACAGCCAGGCAACAGAGCATCTACACAAATGTATTTCTGGGGAGCAACGAATGGTTAAGTGCACCACACGAAAACAGGGTTCTTAAGAAGTTCTTTGGGGGCTGAATGATTTACACGATCATCAATAATTGAGCAGCTTCTAAACGTTTCCGTATTGCCATTTCTGCGCACGCATAAATAACAAAATACTTGTAAGTGATCAACTGATCGCCAGGGTCAGAGCCAGCGCTCTCACGGTTTTCATTTCAAGACTACTATTCAAATTATTTTCAAGCACTTTCAAGGCACCTAAACCAAAGATTTACGGACTCCTAAAACCTTTTTCATCGCATCCAAATTGTTAGTATGAATGTTGTTAGTATTGTCAGAGACAACAAATAAATATGACGTGATAAATATTTCATTTTAAATATTAAAAAGATTTAGGTTTACATGAGTGATTGTTGATGAAACACCAGATTGTGTTGAAAATCAGTGTTTTGAAACACATTTTTCAAGGACTATATTCAAATAGCATATCCCCAACCTTGAAAACATAATGCTTAAAATTAAGTATTTTCCAAAACTTTTTTGAAGATACTGTTCCAACCAAGGTCCCTACAGGAAAGGGAAGCAACATAGCAACATCAAGACTGTGGACATCAGACAATAAAGTCATTTATTGTAGTTGCAAGTGGAAGCTACAAAGGAACACAGGCCATTTTAAACAGCATTAGCTTTAAAATATACAACTGACCACTAGTCAGTAGAATGAAAGCCTCTTTGGTGAGTGGGTAAACATTTTCTAGTCACAATTTCAGCCCTTTAAACTATTCATTTTGGCCAAGACAAGTGTTAAAAGTGGTTTTCCTTTAGTCCAAGGGTTCACATACAAAATAAATAAATAAAATATTGCGTGGTTCTCGCTGGTTCTATAGAAAAGGAAATGATCAATCAGCTGGATAAGCAGCCAGTGGTCTACAAATTCAAGAGTCATTTGATCTGTTTATCATGCTTTTATTTATGCATTCTGCAATGTTTTTTTTACAGACTGATTACAAACAAGCCTTGATAATGCCAGTAATTATAGCACAAGGTTAATGCTACAAATATAATGTATTCAGAGATATGAAAAGTTATCAAATCAAAAAAATTCTCAGCACACAAAATATGAAAACAACTGAATTTGGGACAATAGATACAGATTAAACTAGGTCAGCTGCATTCATAGATTTGGAATATTATAGAGGTCAAAGGTGTGTGAAACCAAGTACAATATTCTGATGACAGTATGACAAAAAATGACTTGTCGACAGCATAACAAAAGTAATAAATCAACACAATTGATGAAGATAAACTTGACAAATTAGTCTTTCCATAAATGCTGATTAACATGCCATCCTTCATGGATGATGAGATTCATTTTTCTGTACTTCAGTGCTGTATGTTATATATATCTTACAATAAATATGTCATTCAAATATATAAAAACAGCCATAACTTATTAACTTATGTTAAATACAAAAATAAATATGCAGTTGTACTTTGTGATGCTCAGATCTGGGTTGTAACAACCTCCATGTTTTATGTTCTACTTATGAAGCTGTTGGGAGACCAGACCTTAGCCCAGACCCTTTATGAAGTGGCTACAGTGACTGCTGTGTTGATTAAACACAAGCTAACTGGGCTGATGAAAGTAAATATATGTTAAATTACTATTCATTAAATTGTGTTGTTGTTGTTTGTAGTCTTAACTATGCTGGCTGCTCATCATGCTGAGGGACTGCAGATGTGAATTAGCTTGAAGATAACTCAATACAAATCAATCTTTATAATGTTACTGTATATAGTCGTTCCTAAATAAAAACAAGCAATAATATGACTAAGAAAAAAAAAATTAAATCAGTAACAACTTAATTTACCTGTTAAAAAAAACAAAACAACCCAAGCACTCAAGTGATCCAATGACAGCCGGGTCGCAGGTCTGGGAGGTTTTCAGGGACTGTGCATGTTATTGTACTTGAGACACTTGGTGAGGGACGTCATGAGGTCGGGTATTTTTCTGTAGACGCCTCTAGATGTCACCCCTTCTAGCAGCACTGTACAGTTTACCTGAAAGACAAGACATCATGTTGGTTCAAGTCTGTCTAAAAAAAACCTCCTCATTTGCCAAATGTGATGTCAAAACGAACTCTTACATTTCTGCCATTGATATATATCTTCAGGTTCCTCACAAGCGCATGCTTCACCTTAAGTTGATTTGTGGTATTGTGTCTGTGCAGGATGTCGTACACTTTGCAGAAGAACGTATCCTGTGTGGAACATAAGCAACTAAATATTAGCATTTAAACATAAACCAGGCTCACACACATGAATGTGAAATTATGTTTTTGTTGGAATGTGTCTTTTTCAGTTACTGCGTTTGATAATGACTAACACAAAAATTAGTCAAATACTGGTACTACTATCCAATTGCAACATTAGTGCATTCATTTTTCCCCAAACACCACAGGAAATTACAAACTACAACAATGTTTCAAAGACACAACACTCATCTCACCTTACATCCATCTTCAACCAGATGTTCCACGTCATCCACAAAGTGATCATCCTGCATCTAATAGAAAAATGTGACAATTTATCATTTCAGGCTACTTTCTTTTTCCTGAAGATAAATAATAAATTGTTGCAAAAGTAAAAAGTTAACAAGCAAAGCAAACTGTTGTGCTCATCAGACGAGCTCTTACCTTTGCGACAGATGTGCGGTAATTTTCAGCCAGGTCAGTTATATGGTTTAGGTTATCTCTAGTCTTGCGATGAGTAGGACTGGCAACGGCTGTAGCGAACAGCATCGCCACAGTGGATATCAGCAGGAGCGTCATCTTCATGATACTAGCTGGTTGGCTGTTGACCTCTAGAAGAAGCTATTTCAAGAAGCACTTGAACTGATCACTCAATTGTGAGCTGGAAGCTCGTTCTGAGGTCTTGGCTGAGAACACGACATTTATACTTGCTTTGCCCACGCCTTTGCCACGTTTTTCCCCTCATTGTAATAAAAAAAAGAAAAGAAAAGGAAACGCAGTGAGTCTGCAGTAAGTGTGAGACATGAGATTTGTTTGATTAAGCTGTGGTTGATGAGCAACCAAAACTAAGTTCTCTCTCTCTCTCTGTACCAAATCTATTGAGTTGGTTCCCAAAACATGCAACCACTTGCTTTAGTGAAACAATAAAACAACAAATAAATAAATAACAGCATATTTAATGACAGAACATGAAGTCATAAACATGGAAATATACCCGCAAACTTCAACAAATGCCCCCAAACAAGCACAAACACACCAGTGCAAGCCTCGAACTGCCAATATAAAAAGTCTTGATCCATAACATGGAAGCTGTCAATGCTATCGGTTACGATTCTAACTTGTAGTGTCAGTTTGGGAAGTCCTCCAAAGAACCTTCAAACAAGAGACTGATCCCAGGGTACATTTGGGAAGTACATAGTGATATGAAACATTGCAAAATGGGGTTATTGAACAGTGACATCATAAAATGAGCATTACCAACACAACACGCTTATTCAGGGTGTTGCAGATGAATAATGTGACATACCTCATTATGGATATCTGCCAGTCTCTGTGGTCTAAGTAGGTTAAGTATTATGCAGATCACTTCAACTTCCAACCAGTTAATGGAAGAATAGAGTAACTTGAAAGCAAGAAGGAAAATGATTACGGTGTATTTCCAAAGGAATTTAGAGAGTCGTTTGTCTGCTCAGTGGAGATAGGATGAGAGGGAGTTGATGCTGCACTTTGTGATCTCAGAGTTCTGGTCCTGGTTCTTACGGATGCGGTAGAAGTGCTCGATGTAGCTGGACCGCCCCAGCAGCTCCACAAAGTCCTCGTCGTGCGTGATGATCAGCAGCTGGAAGTTACGCTGGCGAGAGCGACTCTTGATGATTCTGGGGAGAGCGAGCAACAGGAGATAAGGAAGTGCACACATTTCATATAGTTCGCACACTGTAATGACTGAAAATCAGACTGTGTTTGCAGAGTAATGCTCTCTAATAATTCTGGGAATATAATCTGTATGTTGACTGTATGTCAGAAAAGCAAATCTAACTGCGGAGCTTGTAAATAATCTTTCTTAACTTCTGTGCTCCCATTATACATTTATACTTTAAACCTCTATGCATCTATTAGTTAACATAGGTAAAAGTCAGGCTTATGGCACATACATATGACAGTCCGTCAAGGTTAGGGGTTGTGTAATGCATGTGTGTGTGTGTGTGTGTGTGTTGTACTGACTCTACGAGGGCGTGTGCCAGTGACTCGATGTTGTCTCGGTCCAGGTTGGTGGTGGGCTCGTCCAGGGCCAGGATCCCGCAGTTCAAACAGAAGGTCTCTGCCAGAGCTAGGCGGATGATCAGGGAGGCCAACACCTGGACACATTTGGAAAATAGAAATACATAAAACAAAAAAAGAATATTGTAATTTTTATAGCACACATGCATGAGCTTTATGCGATATATGTAAAACACACAGAAAATACTTTTCTGGTACCTTCTGACCAGCACTGCAGCGTCCTCTCATGTCCAAAGCGGTGTCTCCTTTCACCATAACTACTCTGTAGTTGTAAACCCGCCGCCTCACTCCAGCGGACGCGTTTTCGTCCACATCAGACCTGATCTCTACGTACTCGATATCTGGAGGGGGGGCAGGAGGGAGCGATGAAACGCGGAGAACTATTCACATACAAATACTCCGTTCAAATAATAGATTTTTTTTTCTTTTAACGCAGCGAGACGCACCTTGACCCCTGTAGGTGCTGCGCCATAGGTCTCTGATGATCTTGTTGATCTCATCCATCTTCATACTGTGGAATTTCATGATGGTTCTGAGGAAAACAAAGAGAAAACCAACTCCAACAGTGGACTAGATACGATGTTTACCTTCCCAAAAGTCAGGCATCTTCTAGATTTTACATGTATGCGTTTCTACCGTCTTTTTGACGTGTCTTACTTCACCCAAGTGTCATTTCCATCGGGTGACGAGCTCAAGACAGAAGCAGGCTCATGATTGCAAGTTAAACATTTCAAATTGTACATCAAATAGTAGAAAACATTTTAATAACATAAAAGCTTTTAATTTGTCACGCCATACTGCGCCCAAAGTGGCTATCAAGCATTTCCTTTATCTGTACGTGCTCAGGTGTATCTGCCGTTAATTGTCCAACAGTTTCCTACAATGAGCACATCTGCTTCAAGAAGATGTAAAAGGTGTTCAAAATAAAAATCGGTGTCACTTGTGTCCTGGTGAAAAAGAGTGATAAACCATGAAACAGGATGTAAGTGTGTAAATGTAGACAGTATTTCCCAGATGAATGACCTGGCGCTGCACTAGAGCGTATGGTAGATGAAACCCTAGGCTGGATGAAAACATATACAGACCACACCGGCGTGTACAGTAGCATGCCTGCGTAAAGGGAAGTTACTCAAACTCAACTGGATAACAAGCATGATGCTTTTCATGATGCTGATGCTGTTTCCAGCTTGCCTTGATGTCCAGCAATACAATATTTTCTGATGACTTGGTTACAAATTGATAGCGACAGCAAATTGTCTTTTAACATTTTTTTTATTACTATTTTCTATTTCAAATTGGTGCATGACAGAGATAGTAAATGCTGATATAAAAGATAAGAAGGCAGCCAACTGGATGTTGTTTTCCGGCATACCAAGAAGCATTTTGTCTATAATCTAGCAAATTGATGAGAAGCTCTAATGTGGTTTGAAAATACATGAGTGATAACAGTAAAATCAACAGTGCTTCTTCTGAAACCCATATATGGTGGATAAATACACGAACCATGGAGGACAGAGAAGACAGAGGGAGAAGATCCAATGACCTATTGTGTCTTATTTAAATAACTGTTCATGTAACAGATGGGAGTCATGACTGATGGAAGTTAGTTTAAAAGCAATTCACGTGTTAAAATGTTCTTTTAGGCCGTCGCCACCTGAGCTACTACATGATGGTAAATACACTATGCTTTAGCTTCTCTTACGGTTTGTGTGTGTGTGTGTGTATATATATATATATATATATATATATATATATATATATATATATATATATATATATATATATAATTAATTGACAGCAAAAACTGATGGTTTGGACTTCATTTGCCCAATTACTACTGCCATTTCTTTGACATGTGCACATGAACTACTTGAGACTGTGGGTACAAATTAGTTGAGTAAACCTGGACCATTTACACCGATGTTTTTAAAATGCCAGAGATTATATGTGCTCCGTCCTCTATAAGTAAAACACGTAAGAAAATCACAACAATCACAAACTCAGGTCATTTCACGACAATGGAACCGATTACTTGACAGTCACAGCGTTGTCTTCAGGGTTTTGACTTACACACACACACACAACTTGTTGCAAAGTGAGTGACGGGGGAATTTCTATTCCAAATCTAAGCAACTCATCATGAAACTGTTTGCTGTGTATTCAGACAGAAACTGTGACCTGGATATATGGTCTGCTGGAAGGCTGCTAAGGCCTGCTTTTAATCTTGATAACAGTGCAGACTCTGATGCCTTAACTAACCCACACTTATGGGTAAATTATGCTTTCTGCTGTCTTCTAAGATAGTATCAGAAATGATGAGCTCACACTTCCTTACCGAGTCTCACTTGTGTTTTAATCTTCAGTTAGTGTCAGTCTAGTCTCTGTCAGGCTTATCCATACATCCAAGAACAGTGAAAATAGCTTTCCATCATGACTATATACTGATTTGGACTCAATTTCAATTTAAAACCACTGAAAAAGCCTAATGAGCAAAGGCCCTTAGGCCTGAATTGGGCCCTTATAAAACATTCAGCATTTTAAAAGTTGCATCGTCGTGCTTTGCTACCCTGCTGATAACCTTCTAATTATTTGCAGATTTTTATCACAAAAATTAACCCTGCAAATGCAAACCCGATGCCACACTATTATGATGATGCCAACAACGTGGTCATATTTCTACGAAACAAATCTGATATTTTGTGATAGGTTTTGTGCTCAAAAGTCATTTGTGCATAGAGACATAGTCTGGAAACCACACACACACCGGAATAGAAAACTATCGTCGCAACTTTGGATTTTGCAGCTTATAAAAACGTACTTATGGGTTCTATATCCTGTTTTCAGGCATGTTTCTGGTGTCCGGACTGCGAAATGATGAGGAGGCACTTTCATGTAATACAAAGTCATGGAGAGCAATTCATTGTTTTCCCCTCCGGTGTGGGAGGTCTCTGTAGCATTGGGATGGATTTATTTTCTTGAAACATTTCTTGAAGCAAATAAAGTCCATTTTTACACTTAATAACAGGTTGAAGGTGATTCTCTTTTAAAAGCAAACCTCTTTTTGCATACTCAATGTGAAAACAAACTAAATGATATTGTTTAATTGATGAATCAACTAATTGTAATATCAGTTTCAATACTGGGTCAGATCAGACCCAAATATGTTCAGTTTACAATGACATATGACGAAGAAAAGCAGCAGCACATTGGAGAAGCTGGAAAAAATGATTAATTAATCACTTATTTTAAAAATCATAACAACGGCAGATTGTTTTTCTCCCCATTGACTAATAGAATCGTTTCATCTCTAAAACGCATTAAAATATACACTGGATAAATGTGACATTGTTGGGAGGGTTACAGAAATATAAAGTCAGACATTACACTGCACACGTTGCATTTTATATTGACATTACCGTATATTAACACTTACTGCTATAGTGTATTGGGGTGAGAAAAGATAGGTGAAAGTTCAAACGGACTCTGTCTTACTGTCTAGATTTTGTCTATCTACGCAAAGTAAACTCAGCTACTGCAACATGTAATCTCCTCGCCACAAATGTCGTCACTGGTTTGCCATGTTTGCTGTAAATGACTTTGCTTTTGATTAAAATCGACTTCAAGCCAGGCATCTCTCTGGCTGAGCGGCCGCGGAGCTCGTTTTAGCTTAAGAATTTAAATGAGACGCAGAATGACAATGACAAATCAAAGTTTAAATCAGCTGTTCTTATATAGTACACATTTTACCAACTCAACTTAGGAACTGCAGTAGCTGTATGTGCAACTCTCTAGTCACCTGTAGCATCGTGAAAAATATGCACTGGTTTGTGTGTCTTCAAACCACAGACTACTGCATTAACCCTCAACATCGCTTTGAATGTAGAGCAGAATTTGCTCTACATTCAAACACATTTAACAGAACTTAACTCCCTCTGTAGACTCAGTTGCACGTATATTAACAAATAATGTTCATACGTATTTTACGTCTTGAACTTACCTAATCTTTGGATCAGAGAAGCACCTAATTAAAAGAAGGCAATCAATCTCTAGTAGACTGCACCGAGTAGTCATGAAATGTAGTCGGGCTGAACATTTTAAGAAACATATCTAATTATTCAATTTCTATTGCATTTGTTTTAGTTTTATTAAAGCTCCAGGTCGTGTGTTTGTGGCCTACACTGTATTAAAACAAGACCCAACTGTACGAGTTCAAAGAAATAGTTAATAAAATGAATCAATATATGCGTGTCAGTGGTACACTGGACGCAGTAATACTCTAATGTAATCATGACATTCCAAAGTAGCATTGTCTTTTTCTATTTCTTGGCCAGTTATGGCAATAACGACAAACTGCTAGTAAGTCACACCTCATGATGTTGTGATATCTAACTGGTGACATCTAACTGAGATAAGTTACACTACACTACGCCACCGCTCCGCCCTCATTAGTATTAGTCAGACTTTTAACTGCGGAAATTTTCAGCTGTCTAAAGCCACCAATGCCACTGTTTGGGGGAGTTACAAGAGAAATGACATCACTGCCTCAGCTCAGTTTTCCCACCATGAGGCTGCTGGTCTTCTAGAGAACCTAAAAAAACCGCTGTGGTGGATTTGACGGCCTAACTTCAAAGGGCCTGACAGGAAAACAAGGTGGTTAGACAAAGGATGTTCTGAAGTTCAAACAAAACCTTACAGTAACCTACTGGTACACACACACATATATATATATATACATATATACACACACACACTCTTTTTGTGTCCGTTTCAAAGACACAGTTCCTGCTAATTCTAAAGCATTTAAAAGCATACAGTACCTTTTATGAATGGACACACACGCTAGTTCCTTAGTGCAAAGCAGTTTGGTCCTCAAAGTGGACGCTGGCTCGTCCGC